>JAMPIV010004845.1:0-137212 GCA_024509875.1 Oreohelix idahoensis | reverse complement strand
TGATGGTACACTCTGATAGACTCTTTACTGCTCTTGTCTTTGATGGTACACTCTGATAGACTCTTTCTGTCTCTTGTCTTGATGGTGTACTCTGATAGACTCTTTCCTGTCTCGTGCCTTGATGTGTACTCTGATAGACTCTTTCCTGTCTCTTGTCTTGATGGTGCACTCTGATAGACTCTTTCCTGTCTCTTGTCTTGATGGTGCACTCTGATAGACTCTTTCCTGTCTCTTGTCTTGATGGTGCACTCTGATAGACTCTTTCCTGTCTCTTTTCTTGATGGTGTACTCTGATAGACTCTTTCCTGTCTCTTGTCTTGATGTTACACTCTGATAGACTCTTCCCTGTCTCTTGTCTTGATGGTACACGCTGATAGACTCTTCCCTGTCTCTTGTCTTGATGGTACACTCTGATAGACTCTTTCCTGTCTCTTGTCTTGATGGTGTACTCTGATAGACTCTTTCCTGTCTCTTGTCTTGATGGTACACTCTGATAGACTCTTTCCTGTCTCTTGTCTTGATGCTATTCTGTGAGAGACTCTCTCGTGTCTCCTGTTTTGATGGTACGCTGATAGACTCTTTCCTGTCTCTTGTCTTGATGGTACACTCTGATAGCCTCTTTCCTGTCTCTTGTCTTGATGGTACACTCTGATAGCCTCTTTCCTGTTTCTTGTCTTGATGGTACACTCTGATAGCCTCTTTCCTGTCTCTTGTCTTGATTGTGTACTCTGATAGACTCTTTCCTGTCTCTTGTCTTGATGGTGTACTCTGATAGACTCTTTCCTGTCTCTTGTCTTGATGGTACACTCTGATAGACTCTTTCCTGTCTCTTGTCTTGATGGTACACTCTGATAGACTCTTTCTCTTGATGGTGTACTCTGATAGCCTCTTTCCTGTCTCTTGTCTTGATGGTGTACTCTGATAGCCTCTTTCCTGTCTCTTGTCTTGATGGTACACTCTGATAGACTCTTTCCTGTTTCTTGTCTTGATGGTACACTCTGATAGCCTCTTTCCTATCTCTTGTCTTGATGGTGTACTCTGATAGCCTCTTTCCTGTCTCTTGTCTTGATGGTGTACTCTGATAGCCTCTTTCCTGTCTCTTGTCTTGATGGTACACTCTGATAGACTCTTTCCTGTTTCTTGTCTTGATGGTACACTCTGATAGCCTCTTTCCTATCTCTTGTCTTGATGGTGTACTCTGATAGCCTCTTTCCTGTCTCTTGTCTTGATGGTACACTCTGATAGACTCTTTCCTGTTTCTTGTCTTGATGGTACACTCTGATAGCCTCTTTCCTGTCTCTTGTCTTGATGGTGTACTCTGATAGACTCTTTCCTGTCTCTTGTCTTGATGGTGTACTCTGATAGACTCTTTCCTGTCTCTTGTCTTGACGGTACACTCTGATAGCCTCTTTCCTATCTCTTGTCTTGATGGTGTACTCTGATAGACTCTTTCCTGTCTCTTGTCTTGATGGTGTACTCTGATAGACTCTTTCCTGTCTCTTGTCTTGATGGTACACTCTGATAGCCTCTTTCCTGTCTCTTGTCTTGATGGTACACTCTGATAGCCTCTTTCCTGTCTCTTGTCTTGATGGTGTACTCTGATAGACTCTTTCCTGTCTCTTGTCTTGATGGTACACTCTGATAGACTCTTTCCTGTCTCTTGTCTTGATGGTGTACTCTGATAGACTCTTTCCTGTCTCTTGTCTTGATGGTGTACTCTGATAGACTCTTTCCTGTCTCTTGTCTTGATGGTGTACTCTGATAGACTCTTTCCTGTCTCTTGTCTTGACGGTACACTCTGATAGACTCTTTCCTGTCTCTTGTCTTGATGGTACACTCTGATAGCCTCTTTCCTGTCTCTTGTCTTGATGGTGTACTCTGATAGCCTCTTTCCTGTCTCTTGTCTTGATGGTACACTCTGATAGACTCTTTCCTGTCTCTTGTCTTGATGGTGCACTCTGATAGACTCTTTCCTGTCTCTTGTCTTGATGGTGTACTCTGATAGACTCTTTCCTGTCTCTTGTCTTGACGGTACACTCTGATAGACTCTTTCCTGTCTCTTGTCTTGATGGTACACTCTGATAGAATCTTTCCTGTCTCTTGTCTTGATGGTGTACTCTGATAGACTCTTTCCTGTCTCTTGTCTTGATGGTGTACTCTGATAGACTCTTTCCTGTCTCTTGTCTTGATGGTTCACTCTGATAGACTCTTTCCTGTCTCTTGTCTTGATGGTGTACTCTGATAGCATCTTTCCTGTCTCTTGTCTTGATGGTGTACTCTGATAGACTCTTTCCTGTCTCTTGTCTTGATGGTTCACTCTGATAGACTCTTTCCTGTCTCTTGTCTTGATGGTGTACTCTGATAGACTCTTTCCTGTCTCTTGTCTTGATGGTTCACTCTGATAGACTCTTTCCTATCTCTTGTCTTGATGGTGTACTCTGATAGACTCTTTCCTGTCTCTTGTCTTGATGGTTCACTCTGATAGACTCTTTCCTGTCTCTTGTCTTGATGGTGTACTCTGATAGCATCTTTCCTGTCTCTTGTCTTGATGGTGTACTCTGATAGACTCTTTCCTGTCTCTTGTCTTGATGGTTCACTCTGATAGACTCTTTCCTGTCTCTTGTCTTGATGGTGTACTCTGATAGCATCTTTCCTGTCTCTTGTCTTGATGGTGTACTCTTTCCTGTCTCTTGTCTTGATGGTTCACTCTGATAGACTCTTTCCTGTCTCTTGTCTTGATGGTGTACTCTGATAGCATCTTTCCTGTCTCTTGTCTTGATGGTGCACTCTGATAGACTCTTTCCTGTCTCTTGTCTTGATGGTGTACTCTGATAGACTCTTTCCTGTCTCTTGTCTTGACGGTACACTCTGATAGACTCTTTCCTGTCTCTTGTCTTGATGGTACACTCTGATAGACTCTTTCCTGTCTCTTGTCTTGATGGTGTACTCTGATAGACTCTTTCCTGTCTCTTGTCTTGATGGTGTACTCTGATAGACTCTTTCCTGTCTCTTGTCTTGATGGTTCACTCTGATAGACTCTTTCCTGTCTCTTGTCTTGATGGTGTACTCTGATAGCATCTTTCCTGTCTCTTGTCTTGACGGTACACTCTGATAGACTCTTTCCTGTCTCTTGTCTTGATGGTACACTCTGATAGCCTCTTTCCTGTCTCTTGTCTTGATGGTGTACTCTGATAGCCTCTTTCCTGTCTCTTGTCTTGATGGTACACTCTGATAGACTCTTTCCTGTCTCTTGTCTTGATGGTGCACTCTGATAGACTCTTTCCTGTCTCTTGTCTTGATGGTGTACTCTGATAGACTCTTTCCTGTCTCTTGTCTTGACGGTACACTCTGATAGACTCTTTCCTGTCTCTTGTCTTGATGGTACACTCTGATAGACTCTTTCCTGTCTCTTGTCTTGATGGTGTACTCTGATAGACTCTTTCCTGTCTCTTGTCTTGGTGGTGTACTCTGATAGACTCTTTCCTGTCTCTTGTCTTGATGGTTCACTCTGATAGACTCTTTCCTGTCTCTTGTCTTGATGTTGCACTCTGATAGACTCTTTCCTGTCTCTTGTCTTGATGGTGTACTCTGATAGACTCTTTCCTGTCTCTTGTCTTGATGGTACACTCTGATAGACTCTTTACTGTCTCTTGTCTTGATGGTACACTCTGATAGACTCTTTCCTGTCTCTTGTCTTGATGGTGTACTCTGATAGACTCTTTCCTGTCTCTTGTCTTGATGGTGCACTGATAGACTCTTTCCTGTCTCTTGTCTTGATGGTGTACTCTGATAGACTCTTTCCTGTCTCTTGTCTTGATGGTGTACTCTGATAGACTCTTTCCTGTCTCTTGTCTTGATGGTGTACTCTGATAGACTCTTTCCTGTCTCTTGTCTTGATGGTGTACTCTTGTCACGTAGGGTTTATATTCATTTAATTTCCTACATCTTCTTCCTATTCTTTCATCCGAATTCTCTCTTTTATTATCTCTGTATTTCCTTTTTCCTGTATATTTTTCATCCATTCGTTTTGCGAATATTATTTTCATATAATTCGCAAACTTTACCTGTTTTCCTTTCTCTAAAACTGAGAATCGCACCTGGGTGGTATTGCGTACATGTCAGTCGCGCTGGTCGGACGATAGGCGTGAATTTACAGCATTCGCTAGACATTCGTCTGAGGGTCTCTGGCCTGGGGCGTGAAAATTCACCCGAGGGACATGGAAAGTAGACAGAGAGTCTGCATTTCAGTAAACGCATGAGGTTTTTCGTCAGAAAAAAACCCGGCTTAGCGTGAAAATCCACTCCGCACTGCAGACGGTGGTCTGAGATTTGCAACTCATGCAAGCCCTCGGCCACTGATGGCTGTTACGTCACGCGATAAGCGGACGAAGGTGTTATACGGACAGGGGAGACTATTTCGCTTGGCGAAATAAGATTAGGATCCTGTGTCCGATTTTAAAGATATTGGCCAAGTTTGAAACTTTAATTTCATTCTCGCTCATAGACTCACAGTAGATAGGTTGCTCGTAAACAGAATAGCTGTTAGCGAAGTATCTCAGTTTGTTTCGGCAATTTGTCGAACTTCTAGACTTCCAGAAATACTTTCAGCATTTTTATTCTTAAGTTGTGCGACTACCTGTAATTCTGTGGTTGAGGTAATTAATATGATAGATATATAGATTTTGTGAGTGTTAAAGTGTTAAATCGCTTAATTCATTTTTATCTATTTCTTTAGCGCAGAAGAGAAATAAAGTGGTACGCTATTATATTTTCTAGGGAAGCATTCAGTGGAAAGCAGAATAAAATTAAAATTTCTAGCTTATAACGGCAATTGTAGCTATTTATGAATTTTATTTAACCGCTAATACTCAGTCGAGTGTATTTTTCTAAACTAACGTATAAACTCTAGAATCGAGCCTCATGAATGGTGACGGAATACGCACGTGTTCCTAATTCATGAGAATTGCTGATTTTTAAATATAACTTACGTCACGGGAAGTTTAAATGATAAGCAAAGCTCTCTGCTTGCAAGTTTAAATGTAAGTTATAACCAGTACAGATTCTGTTTATTATATTATATGTGTTATTTTTCCTCCACACAGTGAAAGTTTTGGGGTGACCCTAACTTTACCAGCACCTAGTAGTAGTTTCCATACTTGTGAAGAAATAGACAGTCCTTATTTTGAACCACGTGGGTTTCTTAAGTACCACTGGACTAACAGTGCATATGCAACCCGAGTTAGCCAGAAATACTGTATCCCAATAACGGGTTTTCAAAGACTGTAATGATAAATACTGGACCTTGGAGCCAGATCTTAATTTCTTCTAGAAAAACAAAAACTCTACGTAATTTTTCTGCCTGGTGGCGCGAAATACTTCAAGTATTAACTAACATTTCCCGACTATATATATATATATTTTTGTGGACAAATCTGTGGTGTGACTAAAGTGAATCCTATACTGAGGGAAGGCACCGACCTGACATTCATCATTTCTAGAAACCTACGCTATTGACACTGTGCTCTGCTAACTCGCGCGCCTGGAATAATTGTTAGGTGACTTAAATCAGACATTTGAACAAATTTGCACACCCAAGTAGTCGTTCCCGGAGACTCCGAGTTAAATACGTCTTTTGGAACTGGGGACTTCTTGGCAGAAGACTGCATTTTTTGAGTCTGTGTGAAAATCTAAAATCAGTGTGTTCCAAGAGGCAGCGAGCAAAGTCGTGAGTACATGTATGAGAGGCCATGGCGGAATGAATGAGTGTACGCTGGTTTGAGTGATATTTTCACTATTATATCTTTGACACCCTGTTGCTGTCCTATTTGTTTTTTTCAATCTGCATAATTTGTTGCTAAGGCTAGAGTTCTTGCGTTTTTGTCTTAGGTTAAATCAGATTTTTTTTTTTTCAAAAACTCTGTGCATATAATTACGAGATAAAACAAAGAAAACTCTTAGACTCAAACCCTATGTATCTGTGACTCGGGCGCCATCATCTGTTCTCTTAACGGGGCTGGGCTAAACCTAGAGTTAACACTATAAGGGGGCTATCATCCTTGCAACATTTCCTTGAATTTTTATGACTATGTGTATATGTATTCTCCTTGATGTACTTTCTTTGATGTTGTGAGCCGATTTTTTCCTGATATTAAAATCGCTCTTGAACTTAATAATCGTGTTTGGTCAGCTCGTTCTAGATAATATATATATCATTGTTATAGTTTTCCCACGTCTGTGTGTTTACCTGTCGTCACGTGTATGTGCGTGCCTGTGAGTGATAGAAATATACGTAATATGTATATTGGTGTAGTCTGTCTGACGCTGTAACAACTGTTGTAGAAGATAGGTGAGAGAGAGAAGAATTCTTTTCGCTTTCAGAGACAGCCACTATATCAAAATCTATCATCTCACGTGTGTGGAAATTCTATTACCTTTCACTAACTCTCACTGAGTCTATCACCTATTCAAACCTATTCAGAAGGGACCAAACCTAGTCTTAATTCTCCTATCGAAAATCTACGACAAATGGTCGCTCGTTACCGGGAATTGAACCCAAAATCCTAAGGCGATACGACAAATGGGTTCTCGTCCGTAGGATTTTTGAACTTAGAATAGGAAGACGAGTACGAAAAATGGTGTCTCGTCTACGGTAATTGAACCCAAAATCCTAAGCAACGAGCTACGACAAATCTGGTCTCGTGTAACTGGATTTTGAACTTAAGATTCTGTATTCTGATATAGAGTAAGAGTGTGATGTCTTGTGACTGTGTATCTTTTAAAAAAATATTACCCCCTAGACTAGTGATCTGTTTACGGGCGTGCTGACCACACAAACTAATAAGTTTTTTTTTTTCCACAGCATCTTTGAATAATATACATTTTGGTTACAGGTTGATTTTGTCGGGATATATGTTAACTGCTGATTGTAATACTAAATGCTGGTAAAGTGGTGAGTGTATAACATTCACTGGGTACTGAGGCAGAACGGCGTTTGAACTAAGTTAAGGAGTGTGTTTCGGACTTTTTGTCCAGATTAATTCCCTCCCTCACCCGATCTGACTTCAGGGGCGAACTTGATAGTGGATTTTAAAATTAAGGGATTATTTTTCTCTTTAATTTTTGCAATAATTATGTTTCTTTTCCACTGTAGCAACTTATTTTTCAGAAGTAATCTTAACTACCATTTAGTTGGCGTAGTCGTGTTTTGCATTAAGTGCTTTATTGCCGATAATAGCAGCGATAGTTAGATTTTTATTTTTGGGAGGAGGTATCCCAGGGTTAAATATATCATCTTTTGATTTTTGGTATTTTTTTTCTCGTAAGTGGTAGGAACCAGTGTATCCTTTTTCCTATTTTCTTTCTCGTCTACGTCTCAGTCACTGACATAATATGGCCGAGAGGGCAAAGCTTAGACAACTCCTCAGGGACGAAGCGAGAGAGGAGGGACTGGAAGGAGAAGAAGCGAAAGCTTTTGTCAGGGACGAACTTGAGAGATATGATGCGGAGAGGAAAGAAGAAGAACTAAAGAGGAAAGAAGAAGCAGCGGAGAGGAAAGAAGCGGAAGACCGGCTATTACAGCAGAAGAAAATGGACGAGGAAATGGAAATTCGCAGGATGCAGCATGAGGAAAGAGAGAAGGAAAGACAGCAGGAGGAAAGAGAGAGAAGGAGAGACAGCATTTGGAAAGAGAAAATGAGCAACGACGACAGCATAAGTTGGCTCTTAAGGCTCTAGAAGTCCAAAGTCTTGGCGCTGCCTCTACCTCCAGCAATGGAGAGTCTTCTCCTCATTCTTCCTTAACTGATCCTTCTAACACTCAATCTCTTCAACTCAACGCTATGTCTTTCACCCTTGAGTCTTTCCCTTGTCCAAATGAGAAGATTGACACTTGGCTAGAAAAATTTGAGAAAATTGCAACTCTGTACGGTTTAGAGAGGTCGCGTTGGAACATGAAACTTTCCCAGGCCCTAAAAGGTTCTGCTTATGATGTTTATTCTAAGCTGGAAAGTAGCCAACAAGACGACTACGATGTGTTGAAGAAAGCGTTACTGGAGCGCTTTGAAATGAACGCTCGCAAGTTTTTGCAACTGTTTCGCAACAGCCGGAAAGAGAATTCTGAAACTTTTCACCAGTTCTCATCTCGTCTTAAGGGATATCTAACAAAGTGCCTTGAGCTTTCGCAGCTCCCCTCTACCTATGAAGGTCTTGAGGAACTTGTTCTAACTGAACAAATAAAGAACACTTTGTCTGCTGATACCCGGAGATTTCTCGCTGAGCAGGGGGCAGAAAAACTTGAAGACATTTTGGAAAAGTCTGAGCGTTATCACAATGCGCTGGCTGAACTACCGGCCACAAAGCGGAAACCGACAGAGGAGCATTTTCGAAAACATAACCTAGAGCAATCTTCTCAGGCTTCTAACCTAAATAACCACAGAGAAACTGGACCTCAAAACCCCCTCCTGAAAAATCCAAGTTCTACAAGAACAAGTACCCCAACCACCCCAAACAGTCCGATCAACCCGACCGCCCTACATGGCAGCGTAGCCAGAAAGGACAAGGTGGCAAAGGGAGAACCCCCGAGCACGGGACATATGATCAGACCGAGCACACCGAGCCAAAACGCATCGGACGCTTATTGACAGTCTCGCAAGGCGGAATTATTGACAGTGATTCCCAACCTGTTGGGGATAGACCCTCAACGCGAGGTATTGTTACTTTGAACGGTTCTCAAACTTCTTGCTTATTTGACACGGGGCTTTCTTATGATTGCATTGTTGCCAGAAAGCTGGTTAAACCCGGTCAAGAGACAGGAGAGACCGTCAAACTTTGTGGAGTTCGTAAGAGTGATGCACCTACAGCGCTTCCCATTGCATTGGTGGAGATACACTCTGATTTTGTCAGAGGCATGATCAAAGCAGCTGTTATGGATGATCCCATCTACCCAGTCATACTCGGCGGGAGATACGTGTGTATTGGGAAACCGGAAGAGCCGATTGTGGCAGCAGTAACTACAAGAGGGCAAACCAAGAAGGAACGGGAGCCTGCGCCTAATTTGCTACCTATGGAACTTAAAGAAGCGCAATACAAGGAACCTACTTTGGCACCCTGCTTTAGGAAACTGCCCATGGCTAAGGAACCCAAACAGCACGGGGACATTTTTTTCTAAGGATGGCGTACTTTATCGGAGAACGGGCAAGCCTGACCAAGGTTACAACCAGCTCCTAGTACCGAAACAGTACAGAAGCCAAATCCTAGAAATGGGGCACTCTCTTCCCTTTAGCGGACATATGGGACAGAACGCCACAAACCAACGTATAACCACTCATTATTGGTGGCCAGGAGTGAATACTGATATTATCAGGTACGTCAAATCCTGTGCCCAGTGCCAACGTGTACCACCCAAGCAACGGACACCCCCAGTCCACATGGGTGAAATGCCAATAATGGGAACACCATTCGAACGGGTTGTGATCGACATTTTAGGGCCTTTCGAAAGGACTAAAAGAAGGAACAGGTTCATCCTGACCTTAGTCGATACATGCACTTTATGGGCAGAAGCTATCCCGCTAACATGCGCAGACGCCAAGCATGTCGCAGAAGCCCTCGTGCAGATTTTCACTCGGTTGGGATTCCCTCAGCAAGTGTTGACGGATAATGGATCTCTATACCGAAACCTGTTGATGGATGAGATCGTTAAGATCTTGAGGACCCAGCACATCCACACTAAGCCATATACTCCGGCCGGAAATGGGCTCGTGGAACGTGCTAATGGAAACCTCACTATGATGCTAAGTAAGCTGGCACAAGTGAAACCTGAAGATTGGGATCTCTGTATTCCTGCAGCATTATTTGGCTACAGAGAATCTCCTCATACTTCCACAGGATTTCCGCCAGCTACACTCTTATTCGGCAGACCCATTAAGGGCCCGCTTGAAGCCTTACTTCAGTCTCTGACAGACGAGAAGGCTGATGAGACAGTTGTCTCAGCCAGTAAATATGTGTCGGTTTTAAAGGAACGGTTGAAACTAGGGTGGGACCTAGCAACGACTAACTTTAAGCGAGCACGCACCAAGCACGCTAACCGATACAGGAAAGTCGCGGAAGAGAGAGAACTGGAAGCAGGAGAGAAAGTTTTGGTGTTGCTCCCTACCGAGAACAACCAACTGAAGATCGGATGGCAAGGGCCGTTTACCGTCCTGAAAAAGATTTCTAAGGCTAACTACCAGATCTCTATTGAAGGAAAGGAGAAGGTTTTCCATTTAAATCTCTTAAAGAGATACTTGGAAAAACCAGTGCCAACCTCCGACCATCTCCTGACGATCGCCAAAACTGACGAAGATGACGATAGTGGCAGGGATATTCCACCGCTATCACAGGAAATCTTTCAAAAATGTCAGAAGCGGCGACGCTCTTTCAAGCGCGCATATGAGACATTCCAGGGGAAGGAAACTTTGAGGAGTGGACTTGAGTAGGAATTGGACAGAGATGGAGGGGGAAGAGGAGAGGGAAGAAGACAGACACCCCGAAGCTACGGTTATAGGAAATTAAACTCCATAACGTAGACATGGAGTGCTTCCATATCTTAAAGGGGGGAGGCTCTGTCACGTAGGGTTTTATATTCATTTAATTTCCTACATCTTCTTCCTATTCTTTCACCCGAATTCTCTCTTTTATTATCTCTGTATTTCCTTTTTCCTGTATATTTTTCATCCATTCGTTTTGCGAATATTATTTTCATATAATTCGCAAACTTTACCTGTTTTCCTTTCTCTAAAACTGAGAATCGCACCTGGGTGGTATTGCGTACATGTCAGTCGCGCTGGTCGGACGATAGGCGTGAATTTACAGCATTCGCTAGACATTCGTCTGAGGGTCTCTGGCCTGGGGCGTGAAAATTCACCCGAGGGACATGGAAAGTAGACAGAGAGTCTGCATTTCAGTAAACGCATGAGGTTTTTCGTCAGAAAAAAAAACCCGGCTTAGCGTGAAAATCCACTCCGCACTGCAGACGGTGGTCTGAGATTTGCAACTCATGCAAGCCCTCGGCCACTGATGGCTGTTACGTCACGCGATAAGCGGACGAAGGTGTTATACGGACAGGGGAGACTATTTCGCTTGGCGAAATAAGATTAGGATCCTGTGTCCGATTTTAAAGATATTGGCCAAGTTTGAAACTTTAATTTCATTCTCGCTCATAGACTCACAGTAGATAGGTTGCTCGTAAACAGAATAGCTGTTAGCGAAGTATCTCAGTTTGTTTCGGCAATTTGTCGAACTTCTAGACTTCCAGAAATACTTTCAGCATTTTTATTCTTAAGTTGTGCGACTACCTGTAATTCTGTGGTTGAGGTAATTAATATGATAGATATATAGATTTTGTGAGTGTTAAAGTGTTAAATCGCTTAATTCATTTTTATCTATTTCTTTAGCGCAGAAGAGAAATAAAGTGGTAGGCTATTATATTTTCTAGGGAAGCATTCAGTGGAAAGCAGAATAAAATTAAAATTTCTAGCTTATAACGGCAATTGTAGCTATTTATGAATTTTATTTAACCGCTAATACTCAGTCGAGTGTATTTTTCTAAACTAACGTATAAACTCTAGAATCGAGCCTCATGAATGGTGACGGAATACGCACGTGTTCCTAATTCATGAGAATTGCTGATTTTTAAATATAACTTACGTCACGGGAAGTTTAAATGATAAGCAAAGCTCTCTGCTTGCAAGTTTAAATGTAAGTTATAACCAGTACAGATTCTGTTTATTATATTATATGTGTTATTTTTCCTCCACACAGTGAAAGTTTTGGGGTGACCCTAACTTTACCAGCACCTAGTAGTAGTTTCCATACTTGTGAAGAAATAGACAGTCCTTATTTTGAACCACGTGGGTTTCTTAAGTACCACTGGACTAACAGTGCATATGCAACCCGAGTTAGCCAGAAATACTGTATCCCAATAACGGGTTTTCAAAGACTGTAATGATAAATACTGGACCTTGGAGCCAGATCTTAATTTCTTCTAGAAAAACAAAAACTCTACGTAATTTTTCTGCCTGGTGGCGCGAAATACTTCAAGTATTAACTAACATTTCCCGACTATATATATATATATTTTTTTGTGGACAAATCTGTGGTGTGACTAAAGTGAATCCTATACTGAGGGAAGGCACCGACCTGACATTCATCATTTCTAGAAACCTACGCTATTGACACTGTGCTCTGCTAACTCCCGCGCCTGGAATAATTGTTAGGTGACTTAAATCAGACATTTGAACAAATTTGCACACCCAAGTAGTCGTTCCCGGAGACTCCGAGTTAAATACGTCTTTTGGAACTGGGGACTTCTTGGCAGAAGACTGCATTTTTTGAGTCTGTGTGAAAATCTAAAATCAGTGTGTTCCAAGAGGCAGCGAGCAAAGTCATGAGTACATGTATGAGAGGCCATGGCGGAATGAATGAGTGTACGCTGGTTTGAGTGATATTTTCACTATTATATCTTTGACACCCTGTTGCTGTCCTATTTGTTTTTTTCAATCTGCATAATTTGTTGCTCAGGCTAGAGTTCTAGTGTTTTTGTCTTAGGTTAAATCAGATTTTTTTTTTCAAAAACTCTGTGCATATAATTACGAGATAAAACAAAGAAAACTCTTAGACTCAAACCCTATGTATCTGTGACTCGGGCGCCATCATCGGTTCTCTTAACGGGGCTGGGCTAAACCTAGAGTTAACACTATAAGGGGGCTATCATCCTTGCAACATTTCCTTGAATTTTTATGACTATGTGTATATGTATTCTCCTTGATGTACTTTCTTTGATGCTGTGAGCCGATTTTTTCCTGATATTAAAATCGCTCTTGAACTTAATAATCGTGTTTGGTCAGCTCGTTCTAGATAATATATATCATTGTTATAGTTTTCCCACGTCTGTATGTTTACCTGTCGTCACGTGTATGTGCGTGCCTCTGAGTGATAGAAATATACGTAATATGTATATTGGTGTAGTCTGTCTGGCGCTGTAACAACTGTTGTAGAAGATAGGTGAGAGAGAGAAGAATTCTTTTCGCTTTCAGAGACAGCCACTATATCAAAATCTATCATCTCACGTGTGTGGAAATTCTATTACCTTTCACTAACTCTCACTGAGTCTATCACCTATTCAAACCTATTCAGAAGGGACCAAACCTAGTCTTAATTCTCCTATCGAAAATCTACGACAACTCTGATAGACTCTTTCCTGTGTCTTGTCTTGATGGTGTACCCTGATAGACTCTTTCCTGTCTCTTGTCTTGATGGTACATTCTGATAGCCTCTTTCCTGTCTCTTGTCTTGATGGTACACTCTGATAGACTCTTTCCTGTCTCTTGTCTTGATGGTGCACTCTGATAGACTCTTTCCTGTCTCTTGTCATGATGGTGCACTCTGATAGACTCTTTCCTGTCTCTTGTCTTGATGGTGTACTCTGATAGGCTCTTTCCTGTCTCTTGTCTTGATGGTGCACTCTGATAGACTCTTTCCTGTCTCTTGTCATGATAGTGCACTCTGATAGACTCTTTCCTGTCTCTTGTCTTGATGGTGTACTCTGATAGACTCTTTCCTGTCTCTTGTCTTGATGGTGCACTCTGATAGACTCTTTCCTGTCTCTTGTCATGATGGTGCACTCTGATAGACTCTTTCCTGTCTCTTGTCTTGATGGTGCACTCTGATAGACTCTTTCCTGTCTCTTGTCATGATAGTGCACTCTGATAGACTCTTTCCTGTCTCTTGTCTTGATGGTGTACTCTGATAGACTCTTTCCTGTCTCTTGTCTTGATGGTGCACTCTGATAGACTCTTTCCTGTCTCTTGTCTTGATGGTGCACTCTGATAGACTCTTTCCTGTCTCTTGTCTTGATGGTGCACTCTGATAGACTCTTTCCTGTCTCTTGTCATGATAGTGCACTCTGATAGACTCTTTCCTGTCTCTTGTCTTGATGGTGTACTCTGATAGACTCTTTCCTGTCTCCTGTCTTGATGGTGTACTCTGATAGACTCTTTCCTGTCTCCTGTCTTGATGGTACACTCTGATAGACTCTTTCCTGTCTCTTGTCTTGATGGTGTACTCTGATAGACTCTTTCCTGTCTCCTGTCTTGATGGTACACTCTGATAGACTCTTTCCTGTCTCTTGTCTTGATGGTGTACTCTGATAGACTCTTTCCTGTCTCTTGTCTTGATGGTGCACTCTGATAGACTCTTTCCTGTCTCTTGTCATGATGGTGCACTCTGATAGACTCTTTCCTGTCTCTTGTCTTGATGGTGCACTCTGATAGACTCTTTCCTGTCTCTTGTCATGATAGTGCACTCTGATAGACTCTTTCCTGTCTCTTGTCTTGATGGTGTACTCTGATAGACTCTTTCCTGTCTCCTGTCTTGATGGTGTACTCTGATAGACTCTTTCCTGTCTCCTGTCTTGATGGTACACTCTGATAGACTCTTTCCTGTCTCTTGTCTTGATGGTGTACTCTGATAGACTCTTTCCTGTCTCCTGTCTTGATGGTACACTCTGATAGACTCTTTCTTGTCTCTTGTCTTGATAGTGTACTCTGATAGACTCTTTCCTGTCTCTTGTCTTGATGATGTACTCTGATAGACTCTTTCCTGACTTGATGGTACACTCTGATAGACTCTTTCCTGTCTCTTGTCTTGATGGTACACTCTGATAGACTCTTTCCTGTCTCTTGTCTTGATGGTACACTCTGATAGACTCTTTACTGTCTCTTGTCTTGATGGTACACTCTGATAGCCTCTTTCCTGTCTCTTGTCTTGATGGTGTACTCTGACAGACTCTTTCCTGTAGCTTGTCTTGATGATGTACTCTGATAGACTCTTTCCTGTCTCTTGTCTTGATGGTACACTCTGATAGACTCTTTACTGTCTCTTGTCTTGATGGTACACTCTGATAGACTCTTTCCTGTCTCTTGTCTTGATGGTGTACTCTGATAGACTCTTTCCTGTAGCTTGTCTTGATGATGTACTCTAATAGACTCTTTCCTGTCTCTTGTCTTGATGGTACACTCTGATAGACTCTATCCTGTCTCTTGTCTTGATGGTACACTCTGATAGACTCTTTCCTGTCTCTTGTCTTGATGATGTACTCTGATAGACTCTTTCCTGACTTGATGGTACACTCTGATAGACTCTTTCCTGTCTCTTGTCTTGATGGTACACTCTGATAGACTCTTTCCTGTCTCTTGTCTTGATGGTACACTCTGATAGACTCTTTACTGTCTCTTGTCTTGATGGTACACTCTGATAGACTCTTTCCTGTCTCTTGTCTTGATGGTGTACTCTGATAGACTCTTTCCTGTCTCTTGTCTTGATGGTGTACTCTGATAGACTCTGTCCTGTCTCTTGTCTTGATTGTGTACTCTGATAGACTCTTTCCTGTCTCTTGTCTTGATGGTGTACTCTGATAGACTCTGTCCTGTCTCTTGTCTTGATGGTACACTCTGATAGACTCTTTACTGTCTCTTGTCTTGATGGTACACTCTGATAGACTCTTTCCTGTCTCTTTTCTTGATGGTGTACTCTGATAGACTCTTTCCTGTCTCTTGTCTTGATGGTACACTCTGATAGACTCTTCCCTGTCTCTTGTCTTGATGGTACACTCTGATAGACTCTTCCCTGTCTCTTGTCTTGATGGTACACTCTGATAGACTCTTTCCTGTCTCTTGTCTTGATGGTGTACTCTGATAGCCTCTTTCCTGTCTCTTGTCTTGATGGTGTACTCTGATAGCCTCTTTCCTGTCTCTTGTCTTGATGGTACACTCTGATAGACTCTTTCCTGTTTCTTGTCTTGATGGTACACTCTGATAGCCTCTTTCCTATCTCTTGTCTTGATGGTGTACTCTGATAGCCTCTTTCCTGTCTCTTGTCTTGATGGTGTACTCTGATAGCCTCTTTCCTGTCTCTTGTCTTGATGGTACACTCTGATAGACTCTTTCCTGTTTCTTGTCTTGATGGTACACTCTGATAGCCTCTTTCCTATCTCTTGTCTTGATGGTGTACTCTGATAGCCTCTTTCCTGTCTCTTGTCTTGATGGTACACTCTGATAGACTCTTTCCTGTTTCTTGTCTTGATGGTACACTCTGATAGCCTCTTTCCTGTCTCTTGTCTTGATGGTGTACTCTGATAGACTCTTTCCTGTCTCTTGTCTTGATGGTGTACTCTGATAGACTCTTTCCTGTCTCTTGTCTTGACGGTACATTCTGATAGCCTCTTTCCTATCTCTTGTCTTGATGGTGTACTCTGATAGACTCTTTCCTGTCTCTTGTCTTGATGGTGTACTCTGATAGACTCTTTCCTGTCTCTTGTCTTGATGGTACACTCTGATAGCCTCTTTCCTGTCTCTTGTCTTGATGGTACACTCTGATAGCCTCTTTCCTGTCTCTTGTCTTGATGGTGTACTCTGATAGACTCTTTCCTGTCTCTTGTCTTGATGGTACACTCTGATAGACTCTTTCCTGTCTCTTGTCTTGATGGTGTACTCTGATAGACTCTTTCCTGTCTCTTGTCTTGATGGTGTACTCTGATAGACTCTTTCCTGTCTCTTGTCTTGATGGTGTACTCTGATAGACTCTTTCCTGTCTCTTGTCTTGACGGTACACTCTGATAGACTCTTTCCTGTCTCTTGTCTTGATGGTACACTCTGATAGCCTCTTTCCTGTCTCTTGTCTTGATGGTGTACTCTGATAGCCTCTTTCCTGTCTCTTGTCTTGATGGTACACTCTGATAGACTCTTTCCTGTCTCTTGTCTTGATGGTGCACTCTGATAGACTCTTTCCTGTCTCTTGTCTTGATGGTGTACTCTGATAGCATCTTTCCTGTCTCTTGTCTTGATGGTGTACTCTGATAGACTCTTTCCTGTCTCTTGTCTTGATGGTGCACTCTGATAGACTCTTTCCTGTCTCTTGTCTTGATGGTGTACTCTGATAGACTCTTTCCTGTCTCTTGTCTTGATGGTGTATTCTGATAGCCTCTTTCCTGTCTCTTGTCTTGATGGTGCACTCTGATAGACTCTTTCCTGTCTCTTGTCTTGATGGTGTACTCTGATAGCCTCTTTCCTGTCTCTTGTCTTGATGGTGTACTCTGATAGCCTCTTTCCTGTCTCTTGTCTTGATGGTACTATCTGATAGACTGTTTCCTGTCTCTTGTCTTGATGGTGCACTCTGATAGACTCTTTCCTGTCTCTTGTCTTGATGGTGTACTCTGATAGCATCTTTCCTGTCTCTTGTCTTGATGGTGTACTCTGATAGACTCTTTCCTGTCTCTTGTCTTGATGGTACACTCTGATAGACTCTTTCCTGTCTCTTGTCTTGATGGTACACTCTGATAGACTCTTTCCTGTCTCTTGTCTTGATGGTGTACTTTGATAGCATCTTTCCTGTCTCTTGTCTTGATGGTGTACTCTGATAGACTCTTTCCTGTCTCTTGTCTTGACGGTACACTCTGATAGACTCTTTCCTGTCTCTTGTCTTGATGGTACACTCTGATAGCCTCTTTCCTGTCTCTTGTCTTGATGGTGTACTCTGATAGCCTCTTTCCTGTCTCTTGTCTTGATGGTACACTCTGATAGACTCTTTCCTGTCTCTTGTCTTGATGGTGCACTCTGATAGACTCTTTCCTGTCTCTTGTCTTGATGGTGTACTCTGATAGACTCTTTCCTGTCTCTTGTCTTGACGGTACACTCTGATAGACTCTTTCCTGTCTCTTGTCTTGATGGTACACTCTGATAGACTCTTTCCTGTCTCTTGTCTTGATGGTGTACTCTGATAGACTCTTTCCTGTCTCTTGTCTTGATGGTGTACTCTGATAGACTCTTTCCTGTCTCTTGTCTTGATGGTTCACTCTGATAGACTCTTTCCTGTCTCTTGTCTTGATGGTGCACTCTGATAGACTCTTTCCTGTCTCTTGTCTTGATGGTGTACTCTGATAGACTCTTTCCTGTCTCTTGTCTTGATGGTACACTCTGATAGACTCTTTACTGTCTCTTGTCTTGATGGTACACTCTGATAGACTCTTTCCTGTCTCTTGTCTTGATGGTGTACTCTGATAGACTCTTTCCTGTCTCTTGTCTTGATGGTGCACTGATAGACTCTTTCCTGTCTCTTGTCTTGATGGTGTACTCTGATAGACTCTTTCCTGTCTCTTGTCTTGATGGTGTACTCTGATAGACTCTTTCCTGTCTCTTGTCTTGATGGTGTACTCTGATAGACTCTTTCCTGTCTCTTGTCTTGATGGTACACTCTGATAGACTCTTTCCTGTCTCTTGTCTTGATGGTACACTCTGATAGACTCTTTCCTGTCTCTTGTCTTGATGGTGTACTCTGATAGACTCTTTCCTGTCTCTTGTCTTGATGGTACACTCTGATAGACTCTTTCCTGTCTCTTGTCTTGATGGTGCACTCTGATAGACTCTTTCCTGTCTCTTGTCTTGATGGTGTACTCTGATAGACTCTTTCCTGTCTCTTGTCTTGATGGTGTACTCTGATAGACTCTTTCCTGTCTCTTGTCTTGATGGTTCACTCTGATAGACTCTTTCCTGTCTCTTGTCTTGATGGTGCACTCTGATAGACTCTTTCCTGTCTCTTGTCTTGATGGTGTACTCTGATAGACTCTTTCCTGTCTCTTGTCTTGATGGTGTACTCTGATAGACTGTTTCCTGTCTCTTGTCTTGATGGTACACTCTGATAGACTCTTTCCTGTCTCTTGTCTTGATGGTGTACTCTGATAGACTCTTTCCTGCCTCTTGTCTTGATGGTGCACTCTGATAGACTCTTTCCTGTCTCTTGTCTTGATGGTACACTTTGATAGACTCTTTCCTGTCTCTTGTCTTGATGGTGTACTCTGATAGACTCTTTCCTGTCTCTTGTCTTGATGGTGTACTCTGATAGACTCTTTCCTGTCTCTTGTCTTGATGGTACACTCTGATAGACTCTTTCCTGTCTCTTGTTATGATGGTACACTCTGATAGACTCTTTACTGTCTCTTGTCTTGATGGTACACTCTGATAGACTCTTTCCTGTCTCTTGTCTTGATGGTACACTCTGATAGACACTTTCCTGTCTCCTGTCTTGATGGTACACTCTGATAGACTCTGTCCTGTCTCTTGTCTTGATGGTGTACTCTGATAGACTCTTTACTGTCTCTTGTCTTGATGGTACACTCTGATAGACTCTTCCCTGTCTCTTGTCTTGATGGTACACTCTGATAGACTCTTTCCTGTCTCTTGTCTTGATGGTGTATTCTGATAGGCTCTTTCCTGTCTCTTGTTTTGATGGTACACTCTGATAGACTCTTCCCTGTCTCTTGTCTTGATGGTACACTCTGATAGACTCTTCCCTGTCTCTTGTCTTGATGGTACACTCTGATAGACTCTTCCCTGTCTCTTGTCTTGATGGTACACTCTGATAGACTCTTTCCTGTCTCTTGTCTTGATGGTGTACTCTGATAGACTCTTTCCTGTCTCTTGTCTTGATGGTGTACTCTGATAGACTCTTTCCTGTCTCTTGTCTTGATGGTGTACTCTGATAGACTCTTTCCTGTCTCTTGTCTTGATGGTGTACTCTGATAGACTCTTTCCTGTCTCTTGTCTTGATGGTACACTCTGATAGACTCTTTCCTGTCTCCTGTCTTGATGGTGTACTCTGATAGACTCTTTCCTGTCTCTTGTCTTGATGGTGTACTCTGATAGACTCTTTCCTGTCTCTTGTCTTGATGGTACACTCTGATAGACTCTTTCCTGTCTCTTGTCTTGATGGTACACTCTGATAGACTCTTTCCTGTCTCTTGTCTTGATGGTGTACTCTGATAGACTCTTTCCTGTCTCTTGTCTTGATGGTGTACTCTGATAGACTCTTTCCTGTCTCTTGTCTTGATGGTACACTCTGATAGACTCTTTCCTGTCTCTTGTCTTGATGGTACACTCTGATAGACTCTTTCCTGTCTCTTGTCTTGATGGTGTACTCTGATAGACTCTTTCCTGTCTCTTGTCTTGATGGTACACTCTGATAGACTCTTTCCTGTCTCCTGTCTTGATGGTGTACTCTGATAGACTCTTTCCTGTCTCTTGTCTTGATGGTACACTCTGATAGACTCTTTCCTGTCTCCTGTCTTGATGGTGTACTCTGATAGACTCTTTCCTGTCTCTTGTCTTGATGGTGTACTCTGATAGACTCTTTCCTGTCTCTTGTCTTGATGGTACACTCTGATAGACTCTTTCCTGTCTCTTGTCTTGATGGTGTACTCTGATAGACTCTTTCCTGTCTCTTGTCTTGATGGTACACTCTGATAGACTCTTTCCTGTCTCTTGTCTTGATGGTACACTCTGATAGACTCTTTCCTGTCTCTTGTCTTGATGGTGTACTCTGATAGACTCTTTCCTGTCTCTTGTCTTGATGGTGCACTCTGATAGACTCTTTCCTGTCTCTTGTCTTGATGGTACACTGATAGACTCTTTCCTGTCTCTTGTCTTGATGGTGTACTCTGATAGACTCTTTCCTGTCTCTTGTCTTGATGGTGTACTCTGATAGACTCTTTCCTGTCTCTTGTCTTGATGGTGTACTCTGATAGACTCTTTCCTGTCTCTTGTCTTGATGGTACACTCTGATAGACTCTTTCCTGTCTCTTGTCTTGATGGTGTACTCTGATAGACTCTTTCCTGTCTCTTGTCTTGATGGTGCACTCTGATAGACTCTTTCCTGTCTCTTGTCTTGATGGTGTACTCTGATAGACTCTTTCCTGTCTCTTGTCTTGATGGTGCACTCTGATAGACTCTTTCCTGTCTCTTGTCTTGATGGTACACTCTGATAGACTCTTTCCTGTCTCTTGTCTTGATGGTGTACTCTGATAGACTCTTTCCTGTCTCTTGTTATGATGGTACACTCTGATAGACTCTTTACTGTCTCTTGTCTTGATGGTACACTCTGATAGACTCTTTCCTGTCTCTTGTCTTGATGGTACACTCTGATAGACTCTTTCCTGTCTCTTGTCTTGATGGTACACTCTGATAGACTCTGTCCTGTCTCTTGTCTTGATGGTGTACTCTGATAGACTGTTTACTGTCTCTTGTCTTGATGGTACACTCTGATAGACTCTTCCCTGTCTCTAGTCTTGATGGTACACTCTGATAGACTCTTCCCTGTCTCTTGTCATGATGGTACACTCTGATAGACTCTTTCCTGTCTCTTTTCTTGATGGTGTACTCTGATAGACTCTTTCCTGTCTCTTGTCTTGATGGTACACTCTGATAGACTCTTCCCTGTCTCTTGTCTTGATGGTACACTCTGATAGACTCTTCCCTGTCTCTTGTCTTGATGGTACACTCTGATAGACTCTTTCCTGTCTCTTGTCTTGATGGTGTACTCTGATAGACTCTTTCATGTCTCTTGTCTTGATGGTGTACCCTGATAGACTCTTTACTGTCTCTTGTCTTGATGGTACACTCTGATAGACTCTTTCCTGTCTCTTGTCTTGATGGTGTACTCTGATAGACTCTTTCCTGTCTCTTGTCTTGATGGTACACTCTGATAGACTCTTTCCTGTCTCTTGTCTTGATGGTACACTCTGATAGACTCTTTCTTGTCTCTTGTCTTGATGGTACACTCTGATAGACTCTTTCCTGTCTCTTGTCTTGATGGTACACTCTGATAGACTCTTTCCTGTCTCTTGTCTTGATGGTGTACTCTGATAGACTCTTTCCTGTCTCTTGTCTTGATGGTGTACTCTGACAGACTCTTTCCTGTCTCTTGTCTTGATGGTACACTCTGACAGACTCTTTCCTGTCTCTTGTCTTGATGGTACACTCTGATAGACTCTTTCCTGTCTCTTGTCTTGATGGTGTACTCTGATAGACTCTTTCCTGTCTCTTGTCTTGATGGTGTACTCTGATAGCCTCTTTCCTGTCTCTTGTCTTGATGGTGCATTATGATAGACTCTTTCCTGACTTGGTGGTACACTCTAATAGACTCTTTCCTGTCTCTTGTCTTGATGGTACACTCTGATAGACTCTTTCCTGTCCATCTCTTGATGGTATCTTCCCACTTATAGCGCTGCACGTTTACCTTCAACTCTGACTTCTTTTAGGGTCTTCAATAAGATCTTTTTACATGGCCAAAATATTTTAGCTGTCTAAATTTGATCTCCTTTATTAATTCATTGCTAGGTTTTCTAGGACCTCTTTATTTGTTTTCTTCTCTTGCCATGAGACGTGCCCCATTCTTCTATATATTCGCATCTAGAGAGCATCAATTCTTTCTTCTAATGCCTTGTTAATTGTCCGTGTATCTACACAATACAGTATATACTGTATATGTATATAGCATTTGATGATTCTTAGTTTGACAATTTGTTAATTGTTTAGATGTTAGAATCTGTCTCATGTTGTTGAATGTAGCTTCGGCCATTCCTATTCTCTTCCTGGTTTCTGTTTCACATCTGCCATCTTCTGTTATTATATGAACACGATATGAGAAACTCTTGACTTGTTTCGGGATTTTCCCATTTTAGTTATACTGGGAAAATTTAACTCATTAAGGACATAGGGGTTTTCTCGTGTTTTGACGCAAGGAATATTCTGTCACGTTTGAATGCCGTTATTTCCAACAGTATGTTAATGTTATACATGGTTGTCAAGGAAAACTGCATGAGGATTAATATAATTCATAATAACAAAATTGGACAGTTCAGACTCCGCACGGGCCACAACAGATTGAGATACTATCTATTCAACAAGCTAAAGATAGGAACTACCGATCAGTGTAAATGTGACACTGATAAAATGGCTGCTGAACATTTGCTTCAAAGATGCTCAACATTTGAGGAACATGGAAAGCATATACGGCCGTTGCCAGTACAATTTCTGGAAAAACTCTGTGGAGCTGTAAATAGCCTCTGGCTGACCACTACTCTCTTTGAAAATATTCAAGTTGACGTCTGAGAGTGTTAAGAAGAAGACAAAAACGTAGTTCAAAAATATCGGCCCCGAAATCTGGCCTCCAGTCACATGCGTCCAGGTAAATCAGCGCCGAATACCGGAATCTCGTCCTGTCAGAGTTAAACATCAAGCAATCAGAAACAAAAGATTACGCGAATAAATGCAACAAATGATCACAAGATTACACTTCGTGAAACAAAACCACCATATGTCTACTCATATCCTGATAGAAATAAAGTTGGAGGACACGATTGTGGTACCAAAATTAAAATACAAAAGGCAAGAAGTACTTTCGCTAGATCAGGACTCATGTGAAACTCAGACATCCCCAGATTTTCCATAAATTGATACCAATCATTTTTTGTCCTGCGCTGTACCATCATTTCAAGATTTTTAAAAATCTATTTTTAGCCCTTGTTACAGACAACGCTGGAGATGGGTAGGACACACATTGTTGATAGCATTACAAGACAATCCGTGTTCTGGAATCTTCAAGGTAACAGAGGTAGTGGAAGATCAAAGAACACATGGAAATATCGGTGAAAGGGCACGATAGTAGACAAGGTCCGCCATGTGTCCTCGTGTTGCCAGACTGGCTATCTATATTTAGATTACACCTAGTGCTAACGTAACCCCAGCCCTGTTTTGAGCAGCGAGCCTTAACCTTACACTAACCCTTTTTCGAGATTTGTCAAAATTAACAACGGCTGACAAAGAATAATGCCGTATTTAAAAATAATAACCAAACAAAAATTCCAACTTGAACCGGAAATGCCCCGTGTTTGGTCAAGATGGCAGCCCCTAGTCACCTATCGCTCTCTTAAGCTGAACTGCCAATATTGTTTTTAAAGTCATTTGCTCGCGCACATTTCTGCAAGATGAGGCGTGTTGCGGGCAAATTTGATAGTATTATAAGGTTTATCGAATGGCTCCACTTCTTATGGCTGGTTCTCTTTTCCAGTCCGAAGATTATTTAAATGTCCGTTCCTAGGATTCCTGAGTGCCGCAGGGATACCCTTCTTGATTCTACGATATGAACACACATGTAGATACACTGGCCATTCTCACAATTTTCCCTGGCCCGCACACTGGCACTCAGTCAACATAAGGCGTACTGCATTGCACGATTTACAACATTTATTGTGTGCTGCTCATCTTGTTGCATATATGACATGAAGTCTCTCTAAGCTGTCTCGCTACTGTCCTGTAGCAGATAAAGCACACCTTTTATTAAATACGTCAACTTACGTACATCTTGAATACTCTCTCCCTCTGCTGATTCGACAACTGATCTTACACACTGAGATATATGTGCAGATGAGTCAATAACAGGCAGCATGCCTGAACACAAGCTGATATAAAGTCCAGACGGACATACACCATCTACACAGGTCCACAGACACAAGCCGACTGCCGGCTAGAGACGCGTTCTTGTCCCACATTAACAAGCTACCGTCTGCCACTAATTTGAGCAGAAGTCAAGACGTCACTTCCTGCAACCAAGGACTACCGTATATAAACAATAAACGGAAGTGATCGTATAACCAATGTTATGATATTTAAACATAACAAGGCGCCAGCGCCATAGCCAAACCTCATTAAATGCCTTCTACTACACTTATAATAGGGTACGGTGTTACGATCTTTGCTCGTCTTAAAGACCCCGGTCACACATGCTTTGCGTGCGTAATTGCAGCTACAAGAATATCTTAAATCCCCTCATTAGCGCAACTCAAGACACATTTGAGCCGAAGCTGTACGGACGTTACTCAAGCTTAGCATTACTGTTTTAAATTTTTTTCTTTCTCTAACCCTTTCTGACCCAAGTGGTTTTTAAGATCTATTCGCACGCCAGAATTGACACAAACTCCTTCCACGAACGTTGTTTTAAAACCAGCAGTAACTCAATATATTTACGAGATAAATGTCACAATATTTATAAAACCGTTATAAATTGTTTAAGAGTATTTTGAAACGTCGTAAATCATGCAAGATTTAGAATAATGCATGTTTCTTGGCAGCAATGTAGACAATGTAGACAGGGTTAAAGAGACCGACATTGATCTCAGTCTAAGGATCCATAGTGGGGACACTAGATATGGATAAGGGAGATATACTGAGAACAATTAATGATTGCCTGTTAGAGAATGACACTGCAATAGATGAATCATCAAGGTTAAGACTGTTGGAATTTGGCATCAAACGTAAGGCTAGTAGAGATGGACGTATGAGAGGATGTATCCGTCGTGTTTACAACCAGCAAGCTACAGGAACAGTTAGCATTCACACTCTTCGACATATACTGATGGAGACTGAGCACCTATGGGTTTGCCCGGAGTGAAATGATGCCAATTCTGTATAACAATTATAACAACAAGAACAGTAGTGGAATGGTCTTATATGTACATTACAAACCTAACTAATCAACTTAGAATATAAACAAACAATGTGACACGGTATTTTGTTTATCTATAGATAGCGTAGTATTCTTCTGTTGGTAGCTGCGACTACTGATTTATTCAAGGAAAGTCTGAAGGGGAGGCCAAAACTTCTACATCGGCAGTCCATTCTTCATAGCGCTTCCGTGCTGGAGATTATGATGTACTTCTTGCAGAAACATGTCTTTTTGCTGCTCATGTAGCGCTTTCGGTGGACAATGCAGTAGGACTCTGGGATAATGTAGTTGCAACAGGACTCTCTGCTGATGTACAGGGCTTTTAGCGGCTGCTGATGTTTTAGGGAAGTACCTCTCTAAAGACGTTTGGATTGTCGCTCTTATTTTCATTTCTCTGTAGGTTTCTGAATAACCGGAATAGGAATTTAAAATGGAAGTGTTAGCCTTCTAGCTTCTTTCAAAATTGCTATCTATTCTTTACCATCCCTTTTCAACATTTTGAACAGCTTTCTCAAGTTCTTTGCAGGTTAGGCATTTAGGCTTAAGGGGTAACTTTTTCTGCTCCAGAATCCTCTTCATCTCGCCGATGTTCTTCAAGCTCCAGAAGATCTTCGTTGCTCAGGGGCTGCTAATGGGAATCGGCAAGATCCGCTATATTCTCTGCCTCCTCTTCAAGTTCTAGCTGCCTAGCCATCTTTACAACATTTTAAGTATTTCACTAAACATTTATTTAACAACAACAAAATATAAAATAGTGAAATCACTTTCAAAAACACATTTTTGATCACAAAATAGCAGAGCTAAATCACAATGATGCGCGTGAAATGAAACAAAAACACACTGAGTCACAAAGTATAAAGCGTAGCAGAGAGAGCAAATGAAAGCGATTTCGAAAAGTGTCATGTCGGAAAAGCGTAGTATGAGCGAGTCAAGCCGTCGAATCATGGAAATGGGTGTTAATTGAAAACCGTCGTATGAGGTAAGCGTCGGAAAGGGAATCGTCGTAAACGGAGGTATGACTGTAATCACATACTTTCATAAATGGGTTCTTCTTTGCAGCATTGGAATTGTACGACAAGGTCACCAATGTGGAACTGATGACAAGAACTAGACAAGTGCCAGTAGAAACAAAGAGATGAGAAGAAGGCGCTGGCGATGGACTGGATGCACATTGAGGAAACCTGTTGATAGGACACACATTGAGGAAACCTGTTGATAGGACACACATTGAGGAAACCTGTTGATAGGACACACATTGAGGAAACCTGTTAATAGCATTAATAGGCTGCCCATTCTGGAGTCCCCAGGTTATGATTAGAAAAAAAAAAGACATATAGAGAAGATAATTGAGGTAGAAATGATATTTATAGAAATTAAAATTGTCGGGAATGACAGTTATCAGGAATAAATAGTATAGAAATGAAAATTATCAGGAATTAAAATTATAGAAATTAAAATTATAGAAATGAAAATTATCATGAATCAAAATTATAGAAATGAAAATTATCAGGAATTAAAATTATCAGGAATGAAAATTACAGGAATGAAAATTATCAGAATGAAAATTATCAGGAATGAAAATTATAGAAATGAAAATTATCATGAATCAAAATTATAGAAATAAAAGTTATAGAAATAAAAATTATCAGGAATGAAAATTATCAGGAATTAAAATTACAGGAATGAAAATTATCAGGAATGAAAATTATCAGGAATGCATGGTAAGACCTTGAACTGAAGGCACACGACAGGAAGATTTGGCATGCGTTTGTTAGAGGCGTATGCTCCTTGTGGAGCTAAAGGGTATTGAATGAGTAAAATCTTATATGCATCAGATCATTTTGTTTTATCGTGCGGATAATGCGTGAGGAAATATGATTATAACCAAACGGCGTACCTCCGGCTTTTTGGTATAATATCGTGACGCATCACACGGCGCGTGGGATTTAAAACAGAGTTTAATTTAATATGAAGACGCAATTTATCTTTCAGAAATTTTCAAATTTTCATCTGAAGTCAAGCAACTAAGACCTTACCCACACAAGGAAAAAAAAAAAAAAGTTGATTTCGCGAACAGTTAAGATGGTACTTAAAATTAAGTTTCAAAGATAGTGGTCAATTTGCTGATCAAAGCCAGGCATAATCGAGCTGCGAGTTAATGACTAGGAGCACGCGATCCGAAAGATTATCCACAATTAAAGGACATCACTGTATCATTGATGTTAGTAATGAAAGACGAGATGATAAGGTGGAAATGGAGAAGTTGTTAGAACACAGAACGGAGTAAGGGATAAAATAAATAATCGATAATTTCAGTTTAGATGAAATGTCCTTTCTACAACGAATTTTTGAAGTTAAGGTTGTTTTCTATTTTCTAGAGGCGGATAGGAGGCACAATGGGGAAACATGTTGATAGCATTACTAGATAGAACTTTTTTTCTGGAATCCACAGTGTAAGAGAGGTAGAGGAATACCACTGAACACATGGAGAAGAGAACTGCAGACTGTGACATAATTTGTCCATTCACTTTTCCTCGTGTCCCTCGTCTACCTGACATTATTGATCTGTGTCTTATTTTCTGTATTTGGTCATAGGCGTAATATATTGTTTACAATTGCTTCCTTCAATTCTTGTCAAGTCTGGGCTTCATCGACCATCTTTACTGATTATTGTAATCACTGACTTTCATTTGAATCCACATTGACTCCTGCCTGGATCTGTAGAGTGAAATGTTGTTTACGACTGCGTAACACATTTCCTACCAGACTGTGAATGGGAGTGCCTGATTAATACGTAAACAACGATGGGATGGCCACGGTCCGTTGTCTCATCACTGGTAATATTTTGTGTCTGGCCGGGTTTTGGCATGATAGTGTCGGACACTATCAATCTGGTGATAGGTTATAGACTCGTACTTAAGATAACTCACGGGATTTGGAGCAGGTAAATGATATAATCAATTCCGGGCACACTTGTTGTAGGCAATTTTTCCGATAAGTTGTTAATCTGGAAAGAAATTATCAGTGATAGATCTATGAAGTGGGGAGTTGTAAACATGATTAATATCAACGGAAGATAAAATACCTTATCTGGGAACTGACTTGTAAGAATCAGGTTTTCCAAGAGAAGATAGTGGGGATATACTTCTAGCAGAATACGCAAACTGAATGCGATTGGTTTGTCATTGGTGATGTTAATACAACATTTCTTATTGGAGTCATGTCATATAGTTGCAGTGTGGATGCGTGGGCCGAATGTTGCTTATAATCTAGCACATTCTGAATCTAAGGCACTGATAACTCAACTCGTCTCTAAGACAGTCAGACAAGCCAGAATAGTAAATAGAATCAGGATTCTACTTTAAAGGACCGGGCAACGTCTTTGAGCATCTTGTGGACTTACACCGCAAGAAAACTCTACCTTTATTAATACGGAAAGCCAAGAATCCTAGGAACCGGAACACTAAGTCATAGTGGGATTCTATTGCAAAGTAAGAACCCAGACCACGGGTAAGAGGCGTCGGAACCAAGTTACCTTAACTATAGATTGATGGTTTTATGAACCGCCACTGTAATATCTGGTGACTGCTTCATGCGGGTTTCTCATAGAGAACCAAAATCAGAGGTAGACCTAAGTTCCGTTTGCAGCGGGAGTGGATGATGACAAAAAAAATGTACATAATTATTATATCAACCTTTTCAACCTGTGCATATGTATATGTAAACATGTTTTATATAAATGCAATGGGTGTTTTCTACTCACTGGGATTAACATTAATGCTCAGAGCGGGTCAAGTTCTGAGGCAGATGGGATGATGGAATGAAAAAAGCGAGGGGGGGGGGTGTGGTAAAGTGGGATGTTATAAATATTTATAGGGGACTTAGTGTACTGACTGAGATCAGCTGTGAAGGTATCTGTATCTAATAAGTGTGGTGTTTTACAGATGACCTTACTTGCTACCACATTTATACCTCAGTCAGAATTATTCTGGAATATTGTGATGACTACGATAAATGTCTAGGGTTATGAAAATGATGAAGTGTAAGTCACAACAACAACAGACAGATAAACAGTTTAATTTATTCCACAACACTCTACAACAATGTGACACTCACACACATATAACACTCTATAAGACTATCTTAAATGAGTCAAGTGTTTAAGTTTAAAAATATATGTATTAATTCTTTCAATAATGGGTATCCTGATTCAACTACACAGTGAACCAGGAATCACAATCAAATGTAATTACAAGTATTATGTACACAGTTTATATATATGAACTTTGTATTGACCTAGTTTATTATTATTATTCTATGTGTGTAATTTGTGAAGTAGTAATATGAGGTAATACTGGTTTTGTTCAAGCTTGGTTGTTGTTTTTCATCATGACTTCAAGTGTTTGATTATCGGGGAAATAGTATTGGGAAAAGTTCACAGTTCCTGTCATTTTAACCAATTAATTGTCCCTCTGTGTTTGATAAAATGTCAATTTTTGAGGGGGCACATAATGTTGAGCTACTCTGGCCACAGAAGCTTATCGTTCGTGATGGCGGCAGGAAAAGACTCCTCTGCTCGATTGCTTCCTGTGTTCTGGAGACACCTCACTGGTCGCTATCTGGACCAAGGAGTATGCTGTCAGCCTCTGGATTCAGCAAAACTCAGACCAGGTGCTGCTTCAATAACTAGGACCACAGTCCCTGAAACAAGAAGGTTGTACCTCCTACTTCAGATCTAATTTATAATCTATTTCCACACTGAACGCAATACATAACAAACACTGAGTTCAGAGCGGTAGACCAACTGCTAGCTTCATCTGAAACAATTTACACCAGTATTCTCCTCCTAAATGGTTACTACGCCTCTGCAATTCCAGCATTATTTCCTTCTAGTCAATAAGATAGGTGTCAGTCTACTGTTTGGCAATTCCATGCAGTTTTACTTTTCTCCGACACGTCATGTTCAGGTTGGAGCAATATTTAGGCCTTGCCTCATGTTGGCTACTGAACATCACACATATACAGACATAAATTATCAATTTACATTCAATTTTCATTAAAAAGATATCGAATATATCAAGCTTACCACAATTCATGGAAATAATAACAAATACGTTGACTGGCGATGAATAATGGCACAAATTCCGATCTGCCTCTGTCCCAGACTTTTATTTAGAAAAATATGATCTGGCTCTCAACGCACTGTTTCTTAGTAAGTTTATTTTAAAATGTGGCACTGAACTGACGCTCCTAATTGACTATATTGGCGGGTCTAACCAATCGGGCCATGTTTACACAGCTTTTCAAAAAAAGTACCCTTACTACCGTTTCCCCTAACAACAAAGAATTAGTATTTGTAGTCCGACTAATCGTGTTTAGCCTTACATTTACTTCTATCCAATCAAATAGGATTTTACATGGTGGCCCATTTCCCGTAAAATAGTGGTTTCAAAACATGCCACTGTGCGATTATTATTTGGTGTTGTCTGATACCCTCACTATTTTCTTTTGGCTATAATTTGTTAATTCCTAGACTATTTGCGTAACACTTAACATATTCTTTGTCAGCAAGTCCTAAGGAACCCAAATATATAAGTTTAATGGGGCTAAGTGGCTGCGTTCAAAATATGCATTTTCTAGGATAGTCGTGTATTTTTTTATTTTTTTATGTTTAGAACCGCCACCTGTCCTGCCTTTTCGACTGTTCTGTCATACTAATGTCAGGATTTCAGACATAAAACAGTAGAATGTCAGGTTTCCTTATAAGCATTTTTCAGGTTTTTAAACCTAACTCTCGTAGTTGTAGTGTTTTTTATCACTGTCTATTTGAAAAAAAAGTTAGTGCTTCTGGCCTTTCGCGCGGGGAGGGTGGCATTAATTGTATATCGCGAGACGCGTGGTAGTATTGCCTGCGTTCCTCCCTCTCTCTCTCCACCCTAAGTTCATTTGTCTTTTCATTACGCAGTGTATAAAATGAAATCAAGGCTAGTATTAATCTAGGTCAGCTTGCGTATCTCAAGGTTTTCTTAGAAATACAGTACACGTTTTATTGTTTTGTGGAAACGCGTGTATGCTGCTGTAGGCTTTACTAGTAAACGTGAAAACGTGAGAATATGCAGACGAAGCAGAAAAAAAAGGGGGATCTCGAGTACAGTCATTGTGACAGCACTGTTCTTTACCATTCTTCTTTTCCTTTTATTGAATTTATGTGTTAGGCTTTACATTTACCTTTTAATTTATATATGTGGATTTAGAATGTTTCACGACAGGGGGGTGGGGGGGGGGGGGGAAGACACCTGATTTTTCTGCCAGGAAACCCAATATTTAGGAGGGTATTTGTTTCTCTCTTATTTCATGATACTAGTCAGTGGTACCTATTAGTGGTACTATCTGTGGGACAGGTGTGTGGTATTGTCGTGAGAAATTCTAATCCACATATATAAATTAAAACGTAAATGTAAAGCCAAACACATAAATTCAATAAAAGGAAAGAAAAATGGTAAAGAACAGTGCTGTCACAATGACTGTACTCGAAATCCCCCTTGTGTTCTCCTGCGTCTGCAAATTGTAACGTTTCACGTTGATAGTAAAAGCCTTCTGCAACATACACGCGTTTCCCAAACACCCTAAAAAATGTACTCCATTTCTAAGAAAAACCTTGAAATACGCAAGTTGACCTAGATTTAAAATTCCATTCATGTCTTTTTCTACACTATGTTACCAAAAACAAAAGACAGATGGACTAAAGGATAGAGAGAAGGGAGAGGCAGAAAGCAGGGACACAGGCAATACTAACACGAGTCGCGCGATACACAATTACTACCATCACGCGTGTAAGGCCACTAGCACTAACTTTTTCAAATCGACAGTGATAAAATTCACTACCCATACCAGAGTTAGGTTTTAAAATCCTGAAAAACGCTTATTGGGAAATATGACATTATACTGGTTTACGTTTGAAAACATTACAGTACTCAGACAGCACATCTTCGAAGTAAACAGGAGGTAGAAGAAATTGCATATTTTGAACGCAGCCACTTAGCTCTTTTAAATTTGCATATTTGGGTTCCTTAGGACTTGCTGACAAAGAATATGTAAAACGTTACGCAAATAGTCTAGGAATTACCAAATTATAGCCAAAATAAAATAGTGGGGTGCCTGACAGCATGAAATCATTTCTGCTCATAAAATTTTTTTATAACGTGTTTGAAAAAACATTACGTTACGGAAATAGCCTACCATGTTAACTCCTATTTGATTGGAGCGCAACAAATGTAAGGCTAAACACGATTAGTCGGACTATAAATACTATCTTGTGTTGTCAGGGGAAACGTGAGAAGGGGTACTTTTTTGAAAAGATGTGTAGACATGGCTTGATTAGTTAGAGCTGCGAATATACTCAATTCAGGGCGTCTGTTCCGGGCCACATCTTGTAATAAACCTGCTAAGAAACAGTGCGTTGAGCACCAGGGTATATTTTTTCTAAATAAAAGCCTGGGACATCGGCAGATCGGAGTTGTGCTATATTCATTGCCATTCAACGTCACTGTGTATTATTTCCATGAATTGTGGTAGGTTTGAAATATTTGATATCTTTTTAAATGAAAATTGAATGTAAATTGATACTTATGTCTGTATATATGTGTGGTTCAGTAGCGAACATGAGGTAAAGCCTATAGTGCTCCAGCCTGAACAGAAGGTGTCGGAGGAAAGTAAAACTACATGGTATTGCCAAGCAGTACACTGACACCTAGATTATTGACTAGAAAGAAATAATGCTGGAATTGCAGAGGCGTAGTAACCATTAAGGAGGAATATACTGGTGTAAAGTCTTTCAGATGAAGCTGACAGTTGGCCTAACGCTCTGAACTCAGGTTTGTTATGTATTGTGCTCAGTGTAGAAATAGAGTATAAATTAGTTCTGAAGTAGGAGGTACAACCTTCTTGTTTCAGGGACCGTGGTCTTAAAGTTATTGAGCAGCACCTGGTCAGAGCTTTGCTGAATCCAGAGGCGGACAGCATACTCCTTGGTCCATATAGCAACCAGTGAGGTGGCTCCAGAACTCATTAAAGTAATCGAGCAGAGGAGTCTTTTACTGCAGTCATCACGAAAGTTAAGAAAGTGTGGCCATGGAGCTCAACATTATGTACCCCCATCTTAAACTGACATTGTAAAATAAAATTAAGAGGGGAATTTAATTGTTTTAATGCCAGGAACTGAGAACATCTCCAATACTAGTTCCAACAGAAACAAACTATTGAAGTCATGATGACAAATACCAACAGAGCTTGAAAAAACAAAACAAAACCAGTATTACCTCATATTACTACTACACAACTGACACACATAGGATACTATTAATAATATATGTCACTACAAGATTCATATTGATAAATTATGTACATATAACTTGTAATTAAAATTGATTGTGATTCCTGGTTCACTTTGTATTTGAATCAGGACACATATACATTAATGACAGCACTGAATACATATTGATATTTGAAAATTTATCAGTGACTCGTAAGATATCCTCATAGAGTGTTATATGTATGTGAGTGTCACAGTGTTGTCAAGTGTGGTGGAATAAATTAAATTGTTTATCTGTCTGTTGTTGTTGTGACTTACACTTCATCATATACATACCCTAGACATTCAACGTAGTCATCACTATATTCCAGAATAATTCTGACTGAGGTAGAAATATGTGGTAGCAAGTAAGGTTATCTATAATACACTACCCTTATTAGATATAGATACCTTCACAGCTGATCTCAGTCAGTACACTAAGTCCCCTATAAATATTTATAACATCCCACTTTACCACATATATTGGGGGCTCGCTCCAGGGATATTGAACTTTCTCCTGTTATAGATATTGGGAATAATAAAGAATTAAAAGGTATCCTTGGGTGAAAATAAATAAGGTTGAGCTCACAGTGCCTGTGTTGTCCTGAGTTAATTAGTCATAGATAAAATTGTTTAGTTAAATATTTTAGACATTTATCTGTTAGACAATGGCCGACCTGGCAAAATTTCGATCTGCTGCTGTACAGACTGCGAAAGAGTTAGGAATGGACGGGCAAATTATGATTGCTTATGTCACTGCTGAATGTGACAAATATATTGAACGAGAAGAAAGAAGATTAGAAAAAGAGGCCGAAAGAAAATTAGAGGCTGAGGCTAAGAGGTTGCAGATTGAGGCTGACAAAGAGGCTAAAGCATTTTAAGCAGAAAGGGAAGAGAAGAAATTAGCTGCAGAAAGAGAAGAAAGAAGATTGACTGCAGAAAGGGAAGCAGAAGAAAGAAGATTGACTGCAGAGAGGGAAGCAGAAAAGGAGGAGAAGAGATTACAAAGGGAACATGAGTTACGACTAAGGGAGTTTGAGTTTCAGGGCCATGCTCCTGAAAATGGTGCCAGTCCCTTTGCCTCTGATGCCACTGCTAGCCAGGGAGCCTCAACCTCAGCTATGAATTTTCATTTAGATCATTTTGTTGAGATAGACGATGATATAGAGAGCTATCTAAATAGGTATGAACTATTAGCTACCACGTATGGGTTAGAGAGAGAAAGGTGGAGCTTAAAGTTATCTCAGGGACTTCGTGGGGCAGCTTATGAATGAAGTTTTTGCAAAAATGAGCAGAAGTGATCAGGAAAATTATGACATGCTAAAGCAGGCTCTTTTGTTAAGATATGAAAAGAACGCAGAATTTTATAGGAAAAAATTTAGGAATGCTAAACTACTGTCAGGTGAAACCTATCACCAGTTCTCTGCACGAATGGAGACATACTTGGAGAAATGGACTTCTCTGGGGAAAACCCAAGATCTTAAGGAAATGGTCCTTATAGAGCAATTAAGAGAGTCCATGGCTCCAGACCTGAGAAAGTTTCTCATGGAACAAGGTGCAGAGAGGCTGGGTGAGTTGCTAAATGTTGCTGAAAGGTATCAAGCAGCTCAAGCAGAGGTAACAGGTAATAAAAAGAAACAGGTGGATAATTTTAGGGCACCACAGAACTTAAATAAATTTGATCCTAGGGATCAAAACAAAGGTAAGCACCAGTTTGATAGGCCACGGTATGACAATAAAAATAAAACCCCACAATTCGATGAAAGGAAATATGATGAAAGAAAATCTTTCAACCAAGGAAAAAGGTGGTGTAAAAATTGTAAGATGAACAATCATGACACTGACCATTGTAGAAGGAAACCTCCTCATTGTGCTGCTATGACATCGGGGAAAAAGGAAAAGAAGGTCAAACCTGAAGAACTACTGGAACCATACCACCCCCCAGTGTGTGAAGATGTCATCTGTAATGGTGTCACTATAAGGTGTTTATATGATACCGGTTTAGATTACGATTCCGTTGTGAGTTCTCACCTGGTGCAGGCCGATCAATACACCACAGAAACAGTGGAGATTCAAACTGCAACCAAGGATGTAGCTACCATGACACTTCCCGTCGCCCGGATAAAAGTGAAAACGCGATATGTGGAAGGAATCATAAAAGCAGCAGTGATAAATGAGCCAATCTACCCTCTGATATTGGGGTGTAGATATGTCTTCTTGGGGAATCCCAAGAGACCTGTGATATTGGCAACAGTGCAGACCAGATCACAGTCTAAAAAGGAGGAGGATTATCCAATAAATACTCATCCAGATGAGATGAGGAAGGCACAGGCTGAGGACAAAACACTCAAGCCATGTTTCAAGAAGTTGCCCAAATCTCATACACCTCCAGGCAAGGGAGAGTTTTATATGAAGAACAAGCTGATATATAGGAAGGCTGGATCTGAATCCAATGGTCACGGACAGCTGGTCCTTCCCACTTCATATAGGACTAAAGTGTTGGAACTAGGGCATGCGATTCCCTTCAGTGGTCATATGGGGATCAGCGCAACAGGACAGCGTATAGCTTGTCACTATTTCTGGCCAGGAATAACTGAAGATATCAAACTATATGTAAAATCCTGTCCAGAGTGCCAACGAGTAGCACCTAAACATTGGACTGCACCAGCAACTCTGGGAGAAATGCCCATAGTGGGAACACCCTTTGAGAGAGTTGCCGTGGATCTTGTGGGACCTCTGACCCGAACCAAGAGAAGGAACAGCTACATTCTGACTCTGGTGGACACTTGTTCTATGTGGGGAGAGGCAGTAGCCCTGTCATCGATTGATTCTAAACATGTGGCAGAGGCATTGCTCACAATTTTCACAAGGTTAGGCTTTCCCAATCAAATCTTGACTGATAATGGCTCTCAGTTCAAGGGGAAACTAACAGAAGAAGTTTTCAGGATCTTCCAGGCCAAACACTTCCATTGTAGTGTGTACCATCCCCAAGGGAACGGCCAAGTGGAAAGATTTAATGGCACGTTGATGTCGATCCTGAGAAAGTTGGCACACGAAAAACCAGATACATGGGACCAGTACCTGCACGCCGCCCTCTTTGCTTATCGGGAGGTACCCCATAGTTCAACCGGCATGGCCCCGGCAACATTATTGTTTGGAAGGCCAATAAAAGGTCCACTCGAAGCTTTGTTAAGAACGTGGACTGACGAAAAGGCAGAGGAAAATATTACATCTTCATACCAATATGTGAATGAGCTGACCACTCGATTAAAAACTGGCTGGAAACTTGCCAATGAAAATTTGAAACAAGCCAGGAAGAAACATGCTGCCTATTATAACAGGAAGACGAAAGACAGAGATTTGGCTGTGGGAGAGAAGGTACTGCTTCTTCTCCCCGGGAGTCAGAATAAGTTACAAATTGGATGGCAAGGGCCATATACAGTTCTAGAGAAGGTGTCTAGAACAAATTATAAGATAGATAAGAAGGGGAAAGAAAAAATCTATCATGTGAATCTCCTGAAGAAATATTTGGAAAGAGAACATCAGGAAGAGACACACTTGTTGACCTTGTCTATTGCCATGGAGATGAAAAAGGAACCACTTTCATCATTTGAATATCCATTACATCCCTGTGAGACAGCGGCACAGGTGAAAATCAGTACACATTTAACGAAAACTCAGAAAGAGAGAGTGCAACAGGTTCTAAATAATCATGCAGAGGTGTTAACAGACCGACCTGGGCATACAAACTTATTGGAATATGATATGAAACTGATAGACCCCACACCTGTCTGTATGAAACCATATTCGATTCCGTTTGCTAAGGAGAAAGCTTTGAAGGAAGAGATAGACTATTTGTTGAAGGAAGGAATTATTTCACATAGTGAATCCTCGTATAGTTCCGGTGTTGTACTCTTAAGGAAGCCCTCTGGAGAACATAGACTCTGTATAGATTACCGGAGACTGAATGCTATTACAGAAGGACAGGTGGATCCATTGCCGGATACAAATCAGTTGTTTGCCAGGCTAAATAAAGCTAAATATTTCTCAAAAGTGGATCTGAGTAAAGGATACTATCAGATTCCAGTAAAGCCTGAGGTTAGACCATACCTAGCTTTTAGTACCTCAGAAGGACACTATGAGTTTAATAGATTGCCATTTGGATTGAAGAATGCGCCTAGTGTCTTCTCTAGAATGATGAGAAAATTATTGGACCCTCTGAATAACCCATGCATCACAAATTTTATGGATGATATCCTTATAGCAACAGAAACATTTGAGGAACACATTGACTCTCTGAACATGCTGTTTAATCGACTTAAGGAAGCGAATTTAACAGCCCGACCAACCAAATGTTGCGTTGGATGTAAAGAATTGGAATTCTTGGGACACACAGTTTATCAGGGAAACATGACCCCTGACCCAAAGAATTTAGAGAAACTAAAGAAAGCCCCGAGACCACAAACCAAGAAAGACGTGAGATCCTTTGTCTCATTATGTGGTTTCTACCAGAAGTATATCAAAAACTTTAATTCCATATGTGCACCGTTAACTGATTTGACACGTAAAGGACATCCAGATCGCATTACATGGACACCACAATGTGAAATGGCTTACCACGAATTGAAGGAAAAGCTCACAAGTAAACCTATTTTGAAATTACCTGACTTAAGTCAAGAATTCATAGTAAGGACGGATGCCAGTAATATTGGGTTGGGTGCAACTCTACTACAGAAATCAGATGCATTGGATGGGGAATTAAGCCCAGTGGCATATGCTAGCAGAAAGTTGAATAAAGCTGAAACCAATTACTCAACTAGCGAAAAAGAATGTCTGGCAGTAATATGGGCGATAAAGAAATTCAATATTTATCTGTATGGGAAGGCATTTAAGTTGCAAACGGATCACAAACCTTTATCGTTTCTAGCACAGGCTAGACATGAAAATTCTAGATTACTCCGTTGGTCTTTATTGATGCAGCCATTTGAGTTCAGCATAGAGTATATAAGTGGAAAAACAAATTTGGGAGCGGATTTTTTAAGCCGCCATCCGTGTGATGAGAATCACCCAAAACCCCAGGAATAATAAGAAATTTCTCTATGTGTATATAGAATTATAGACTGACATATAACGTCTGTTTTAAGTGGGGAGGATTTGTCGTGAGAAATTCTAATCCACATATATAAATTAAAACGTAAATGTAAAGCCAAACACATAAATTCAATAAAAGGAAAGAAAAATGGTAAAGAACAGTGCTGTCACAATGACTGTACTCGAAATCCCCCTTGTGTTCTCCTGCGTCTGCAAATTGTAACGTTTCACGTTGATAGTAAAAGCCTTCTGCAACATACACGCGTTTCCCAAACACCCTAAAAAAATGTACTCCATTTCTAAGAAAAACCTTGAAATACGCAAGTTGACCTAGATTTAAAATTCCATTCATGTCTTTTTCTACACTATGTTACCAAAAACAAAAGACAGATGGACTAAAGGATAGAGAGAAGGGAGAGGCAGAAAGCAGGGACACAGGCAATACTAACACGAGTCGCGCGATACACAATTACTACCATCACGCGTGTAAGGCCACTAGCACTAACTTTTTCAAATCGACAGTGATAAAATTCACTACCCATACCAGAGTTAGGTTTTAAAATCCTGAAAAACGCTTATTGGGAAATATGACATTATACTGGTTTACGTTTGAAAACATTACAGTACCCAGACAGCACATCTTCGAAGTAAACAGGAGGTAGAAGAAATTGCATATTTTGAACGCAGCCACTTAGCTCTTTTAAATTTGCATATTTGGGTTCCTTAGGACTTGCTGACAAAGAATATGTAAAACGTTACGCAAATAGTCTAGGAATTACCAAATTATAGCCAAAATAAAATAGTGGGGGTGCCTGACAGCATGAAATCATTTCTGCTCATAAAATTTTTTTATAACGTGTTTGAAAAAAACATTACGTTACGGAAATAGCCTACCATGTTAACTCCTATTTGATTGGAGCGCAACAAATGTAAGGCTAAACACGATTAGTCGGACTATAAATACTATCTTGTGTTGTCAGGGGAAACGTGAGAAGGGGGGTACTTTTTTTGAAAAGATGTGTAGACATGGCTTGATTGGTTAGAGCTGCGATTATACTCAATTCAGAGCGTCTGTGCCGGGCCACATCTTGTAATAAACCTGCTAAGAAACAGTGCGCGGAGCACCAGTGCAGATTGTTATAAATAAAAGCCTGGGACATCGGCAGATCGGAGTTGTGCTATATTCATTGCCATTCAACGTCACTGTGTATTATTTCCATGAATTGTGGTAGGTTTGAAATATTTGATATCTTTTTAAATGAAAATTGAATGTAAATTGATACTTATGTCTGTATATATGTGTGGTTCAGTAGCGAACATGAGGTAAAGCCTATAGTGCTCCAGCCTGAACAGAAGGTGTCGGAGGAAAGTAAAACTACATGGTATTGCCAAGCAGTACACTGACACCTAGATTATTGACTAGAAAGAAATAATGCTGGAATTGCAGAGGCGTAGTAACCATTAAGGAGGAATATACTGGTGTAAAGTCTTTCAGATGAAGCTGACAGTTGGCCTAACGCTCTGAACTCAGGTTTGTTATGTATTGTGCTCAGTGTAGAAATAGAGTATAAATTAGTTCTGAAGTAGGAGGTACAACCTTCTTGTTTCAGGGACCGTGGTCTTAAAGTTATTGAGCAGCACCTGGTCAGAGCTTTGCTGAATCCAGAGGCGGACAGCATACTCCTTGGTCCATATAGCAACCAGTGAGGTGGCTCCAGAACTCATTAAAGTAATCGAGCAGAGGAGTCTTTTACTGCAGTCATCACGAAAGTTAAGAAAGTGTGGCCATGGAGCTCAACATTATGTACCCCCATCTTAAACTGACATTGTAAAATAAAATTAAGAGGGGAATTTAATTGTTTTAATGCCAGGAACTGAGAACATCTCCAATACTAGTTCCAACAGAAACAAACTATTGAAGTCATGATGACAAATACCAACAGAGCTTGAAAAAACAAAACAAAACCAGTATTACCTCATATTACTACTACACAACTGACACACATAGGATACTATTAATAATATATGTCACTACAAGATTCATATTGATAAATTCTGTACATATAACTTGTAATTAAAATTGATTGTGATTCCTGGTTCACTTTGTATTTGAATCAGGACACATATACATTAATGACAGCACTGAATACATATTGATATTTGAAAATTTATCAGTGACTCGTAAGATATCCTCATAGAGTGTTATATGTATGTGAGTGTCACAGTGTTGTCAAGTGTGGTGGAATAAATTAAATTGTTTATCTGTCTGTTGTTGTTGTGACTTACACTTCATCATATACATACCCTAGACATTCAACGTAGTCATCACTATATTCCAGAATAATTCTGACTGACGTAGAAATATGTGGTAGTGATGCGTGATGCCATATGATGATGGATGGTATCCGCATGTCTGGTTTTGTGTAGTGTGCAGATGTGTTCAGTCAAACAATGTTCATACAAAATAACAGGGCAATCCACATAGGACGTCAGTAAACTCACGACGTATAAAGTCAATGATGCTTGTAACAGCTAGACGTTTTTCTGTATCATTTATTGTGGACGCCACAGTGACAAAATGTATACGCGAATATGTAGGTACATCAGACAGTCATTATCACAGCAACAATGTCAGTATAGCAATGGACGGTAGACAGCATCATAATAAAGGTGATTCACAGACATGTCAATACATTATAAGGCTGTAATGTAGTCGGGAAAATTCTCCATCCCTTTCTATCTTAGCCAGAAGGTAACCAGATGTATGAGATCAGTTCACTCTCCTTAATCTGACTTCAGCAAGACAGACACGTCTGCCGAAGTATAAATAATGTCCTCAAAAATATCCTCTAGTTAACAAAGGTTTTCCAAGCCTAGTTCATTTAACAAAGTAGCAAGTAATGGTCCTTGGGACATGCATCAACCGATGCAGTACAATACAGCGACATGTGAGCTGGGAAAACATCTCGTGACGACGACTTTCGAAGACAGGCTATGAATCGAAATCGCTCACGACCAAAAATCGATAGAGTTAATGGAAAGTCAATTTACCTTGCCTTCAGGAAATACACAGAAATATTATGCCTCCCGGCATGTGCAAATACACTAGAGGTATTATCTCGAATAAACGAAATATCCATAAGAGGACTTTCACATTCCTGACAGAACAAAAAATAGCGGAGATCCTCTTTCAGCGAGGCATCTTTCTCGCCATTCAAATCGCTCACTCCACTGGTGGGCGGAAATCGATCGACCAAGAAGCAAGACCAGTCATGCGCAGTCCAGCGCAAAATGACCACAGCTCAAAACTTAACTGCATTCAATACCAACGCGAGAAGACAAATGCTTACCGAGAAAAGTGACTATAAATTTCAAGCAGTTGTTGCCCTTGCGTTATAAAATAGATATTGTAATAAAACGATGTTGCGAGAATTTCTCACGCAACATATCACCACCTCCTCCCGATAAAAAAAAAATGTGGAACATATTTTTTTTTTTAAATATCAAAGAGCATGCGATAAGCGGCTCAAAACGCACGAATTATGCGCTGATAATTAATTAAATTGCCTAACATGAGGCTAAATATAGAGTGTCTGGTGAGGATATACCTCAACAGAAAAATAAATATGTCTCAAAAAATATTCAGATCGGGGAGGTGTCACCAACACACATCACGTTAGCATGTAAACACAATATACGTATGCAAGTTACCATAATCATCATTAAACAGCATACTCTAATATTGTCTTTAAAAATGGATGTACAAATCTGATAGGAAAATTTAATTAGTACATTATTTGGCATGTAATGACATAAGTACATAGTAAAGTTAAACTACATGACGATCCAGGACATATGCTCTGGCATTCCGAGGGTAAGTACACAATCTAGAACTCGTCATGCTTGATACTAGTAAGGTAAGTCCTCAGCTCATCAATGACATTCTGAGAAAGTACAAGCATTATAATGCTAATTAATAACTAATATGCTTCATAAGGTACAATACATTATTAATAATTGTGGCTGTTTAGTAAACTAACGGCCCTTATATTAACCACTCAGTCCTCCTCTATCATCTTAAAAAACGAACAGAAGAAGATGATAACAAAGCACGATAGTGTGTACATATAAAGTGAGTACAGATGTGCTAATCTATTGTAGTAATATAGGTGTGTTATGACTCTGTAATATATAGGAATATAGGACAGAAGTATTAGTTGGAGTCATGTGGGCATCTAGACAAAATGTCAGCCATCACATTATCCGCACCACGGATAGCTCGTACCGTGAAGTGAAAAGGTTGAAGAGCTATAGCATATCGAGTGGATCTCGAACTCTTCAAATTCTTAGTCTGAATAGCTGTAAGAGCTTTCTGATCAGTCTCTAGAATGAAATGTGCGCCCAGGAGGAATCTTTGTAGTTTTAGAATTGACCAAACCATCGCTAACAACTCACGGTCTAAAACCGAGTAGTTCCTCTCTGCCGCATTTAGTTTTCTAGAAATGTACATAACAGGATGCAGAGTATTTGCATATTCTTGCATCAGTGCTGCTCCAATCCCAGTGGATGAAGCATCACTCCGAAGAACAAAAGTCCTATCAAGAGTAGGTAATCTTAAGATGGGAGGAGAAGAAAATATATTCTTGATTTGGTCTAGTGAAGATTGGCATTCTTCAGACCAACGGACCAGATTAGGCGAACCTTTCTTCAACAATGTTGAGAGAGGTGCCATGATCGAAGATAAATTTGGAATAAATCTCCCATAAAATTGAATTAAACCTAAGAGACTCCTAACTTGTTTCTTCGTTTTAGGAACAGAGATGTTCAGTATTTTGGAAGTATTGTGGTCTTCTGTCTTCAAGAGACCATGACCAACACGATGACCCAGGAAAGAGATTTCACCAAAACCAACAAAAGCTTTAGAAGGTTTTGCTGTCAAATTATTCTCACGTAGAGTGGACAGTAAGTCATATAACCCTAAATAGTGATCTTCCCAGGTATCACTGAAGAGACAGATGTCATCTAAGTATGCGATGACATCCGAACGATGTGACAGAATTCGACGCATCATGCGAACGAAAGTGGCAGGGGCGTTCATGAGACCAAAAGGCATAACATTCCATTGAAATAGACCCCTAGGTGTAGAGAAAAAGCAGTAAGAGGTTTGGCATGCTCTGCTAAAGGCACTTGCCAATAACCTTTAGACAAGTCAAGTTTAGTGAAGAATCTAGAATTAGAAAGTCTAATCAGTAGATCTTCTAACAAAGGCATCGGTTCAGCATCGAACTTTGTGACCTGATTCAATTTGCGATAATCAACGCAAATTCGTATGTTCTTATCCTTCTTCCGGACAATAACCATGGAAGAAGAATATGGTGAAGTCGATGGTTCAATTATATTTAATTGAATCATTTCATCCAATTCCTTTTCCACCTGCGACTGAAAGTGTATAGGAATAGGATACGGCCTAACCCTAATTGGATTATTGTCGGTAAGAATTATGTCATGTTCTATGACATCTGTGTGTCCAGGAATGTCAGTGAGAACATCCTGAAATGTTTGTAACATCGACAAGTCTCGTCGATGTTCGTCACCAGAAAGATTAGGAGAAACAGAAACGTTTTTCCAAGATTCCGTGGAATGTAATGGAACCACTGGAAGGGGAAGGTTGACATCAGAGAAGGTAGCTTCCTCATCCTGTATGACAGACAGGGATGAATAATGACCGTGAGGTGCAGGAGCATCATCCGTTGCCTGGAAAATAGGCAGCAAATAGTCCGGACGTTCGTGAAATTCCGAAAGCATGTTTATGTGGAAAGTTTTATGCTTTCCATCAATATCGACCACATAGTCAACATCGGAAACCCGAGAGACTATTGCATACGGACCTTTCCATGCAATAAGAAGTCTATTTTCCCTACTGGGGAGTAGGACGAATGCTTTGTCACCTGGACAAAGTTGTCGTAGACATCTATTCTTGTTAGCAAACTGCCTTGCCTTCTCTTTAGCAATTTCTGATGAAGCAGTTGCTAGCTTACATGCCTCAATGATCTTTTGTCTAAGAGCAATGACATACTCATATGAGGATTGAGTTTCATCGCTAATATCATCGGCAGTGATGAGATCGTGTAATAAAGACATAGGGCCGCGTGGACGCGCGCCAAAGACAAGTTCGAAGGGAGAAAATCCTGTGTGTTCATTAGGGACTTCTCTATAGGCAAAGAGAGCCGCGGGTAAAACCCTGTCCCAATCTTGAGGATGATCTTCAGTTATCTTACCAAGCAAAGTCTTGAGCGTTCTATTCAGACGCTCAACTAACCCATTAGACATAGGATGGTAGATACTACTGAGAGATCGTTCAATATGTAAGGTAGACATTACCTGTGACATAGTGTCAGATATGAGTTGAGTGCCATGGTCTGACAATATTTCTCTGGGGAACCCCAAGCGAGAAAATATCAACCAAAGAGCATCTGCGATATCTGTAGTAGATATGCTCTTAAGAGGAATAGCCTCTGGCCAACGTGTGCACATATCGACACATGTAAGGATAAACTGATGTCCTCTGGCCGACTTGACCTTAAAAGGGCCAATAATATCTATGGCCATTTTCTGGAACGGCCGAATAGGAATGTCAGCAGCCTGGATAGGCGCAGCATGTCGTGGTCCTCTAGATTTGACCTCCTGACATACCTTGCATGATCGGCAGTAAATACGAATGTCCTTATTGACAAAAGGCCAAAAGAAAGCCGCAAGGACTCTCGACTTCGTACGGGCAAAACCCATATGTCCAGCACATTGCGAGTCATGAGCATGTTGCAATATTTGCACTCTCATGCTCTTGGGAACAAGAATTTGCGAATGTGCCGACGTAGTCGAATCTTGTACCATACGTACAAGTACGCCGTTTCTCATTGCAATCCAAGATTTTCTATTTGTATCCTGATTCGGATCACCTTTCTTCGCAAGAATGAAGAATTTTTTTAAAGAAGGATCTTCTTCTTGCAATTTTATGAAAGAGTCACGAGTAATCACTAAGTGACTATCTTGGCTATCAACTCCATTATCACTATTCAGTGAAGTTTCGGGTGTTTGTAGAGCTTGTGCTCTTGTAACCACTGCATTTGTAGCTTGCATGTTATTATCTTCCCAAGCAGCAATCTGCTGTGGGGTACACTCCCTAACTCCGTGAATACGACCAATAATAAGGTCCGCAATAGGATTAGGTAAGAGACAAGCATGCACATCTCCAGTAAAGAAAGGAGTGGCAATGCGAATTACAGCAGTAGGATATTTTTCTAGAGTGCCGCCAAATGTGACACATTTAATAACCCTTCCTGTAGCACAAGATGGATCTACAAGCGATTGTCTAACACCAATAGTGGTGCATCCGGAATCGAAAAGTAGTGAGACCGGAGTATCATTAACAAGACCCTTATGTAGGATTAAAGAACCCCTCCCGTCATGCGCAACAGCAGCAGGAAGAGCGGGAAGTGGGTGACCACAACTCAAAGTAGTTATGGTACCCGGTTCGAATAAAGTACTGCATTGGGGGCATTTGTTTGCTCTCTCAAAGTCAAAAGCAGAACTAGTGACAGCGTCAAAGTTTTTATTATCAACAACATGATTACAGGCTCCCTCAGTTTCCTGTTGTACAGAATTAGCCTGCTGATATCTCTTTTTTTTGTGTTGAGATCTACCCCGACTATTATTACCTCTGAAGTTATCAGAGTTATTATTATCTCTGCAGTTATTATTGTCTCTATTGTAATTGTTATCATGATTCGAATTCCAGTTTCCACGATTACTATCATGTTCACATTGATGCGAACATCTATTTGTTTGGTTTTGAGGTCTTCGGCAGGAATAACCTCTATTACCATATCCTCTTTTGAAATGCCTATAATTATTAGGGTGATAGTAACGACCACTATCAGGTTGTCTCCAATTCTTCGAAGAAGAATCACCATGAAATTGGTTTCCATGATTTTGACAGAAATTACCGCTACTCTTTCTATCAAAATTTTGTTGGGATCTACGAGCAAAGTTTTGGCCATACGGAGCTGCCGAAGCAACTGGTAAACCTTCTTTCACCTTAGAGTTACCCATGGTTATGTGTGGGTGCGCAGTTACGTATTGGCAACAGAAATCTTCCATTTCTTTTATTGTTTTAGGTTTACGTTCATGAAGGAAAGCAAGGAAAGACTCATTGACAGACGACATGACTTTGTCTCTAAGTATTAAGTCCATAAGTCCTTCATAAGTTTTTTCCGTCTTAGATAGTTCAACCCATCGTGAGAAAGTAATGCGTATTCTTGCAATAAACTCGGAGAATTCAACTCCATTTTCAGGTAACATGTTTTTAAATTGTAGACGATAGCCGTCTTCGTTAAGCTGATATTTCTTTAACAGAGCGGCCCTGACAACCTCATAATTGTTCTTGTCAGGTTCATCCACCATATTTAATATACTTAGAGCTTTACCTGTCAGTATCCCTGATAACTGATAAACATATTTTGCTTTGTCTATGTTATGAGCTGTACATGCTTGTTCAAATCTGTCCAGATAGAACATTATGTCATCACTGGAAGGACTAAAAGTTGGCAACTTAATCTTAAAAGTATCATTATTAGCCTTACCAGAAGATGAACCCTTGTTTGAATCATTACCATTACTCATGTTCATCAATTTCAATTTTTCCAACTCTAAAGCTAAGACCTTTTCTTCATGTTCCATTTTTGCTTTCTCTTTCCTCTCATCAGACTCTCTCTGTAATCTTCTCTCCTCAGCCTGAGCCTCTATTTGAAGTCTTTCAGCTTCTTTCTCAAGTCTTTTATTCTCAGCTTCTTTTTCAAGTCTTTTATTCTCAGCTTCTTTTTCAAGTCTTTTATTCTCAGCTTCTTTTTCAAGTCTTTTATTCTCAGCCTCTTTTTGAAATCTTTCAGCTTCTAGCTGGAGTTTTCTTTCCTCAGCTTCTGATTCCCTTTTTTGTTTTTCCATTTCCATTTGGAATCTTTTTTCATCCACCTGCATCTGCAGTTTCTTTTGTTCAGCTTCCATATGCAGTTTCTTTTGTTCAGCTTCCATTGCTTTATCATATCGAGCAGTTGCAAATTCTTCTAACTTATCACCAGTCTTCCCAAGCAATTTACCCTGCTCAATAAAGTGCTCAAATGTAGACATGTTGTCTAACATATGAGTCCAAAACCTGAAATAATTAACTAATTTATTTCAAACCTAAGTGTAACAAGTCTTAATTAAGCACTTGTATATTCACATCACCTTATATTATCCCAGTCTCTGTGGGAAACAAGTCTCCAATCAAAGAACTTGTATATGAAATATCAACAATCAATTCTTGATCATAAGTGCACTTCTCATTCAATAGTGCACGACACTATTCATCATTCATTTATCATCAGTGTAGTAGTAACAGTGCATTAGCATAGCCCATTAACTAATTACTATAACTGTAAACAATGACTATGTAAACACATGCAGAATGTAAACATTGAAAATGTAAACAATGCAAACAATGTAAACAATAACAATGTAAACAATAACAAAGATCAGCAACAATACAAAAACGTTCGCAGAAATCAACTAAAAATAAAGCAGAAATTAATGAAATATCACAAAAAATGTGACGATATCTGCGATATAATTAAACAAAATACATGACACCACAGTGTATAAACAAAAATGTAGTATGAAACTAAACTGTAGTCAAGAGTAGGCTAACAAATACAAACAAATCAAAACAAAACTAAAGAATGCGAAATAATAACGAAAACAATATTAAAACATGTCATCACAGCTAACATAAATAGCAACAGAAGTCGCTTAGCAAATTCCAGTATCGGAAATTTGCTCACCCTACAGAAAACGCTCACAATAGACGACCTCTATGACGTGGCATAATCTAAGGGAGACACCACCCAACCGAGAACCCGCTGAAATATAAACATATAAATATACGAATAACATATAAACATATAACATATAGAATGAGATGATACACAGAAGACTCAGCAGAAGTATAAGGGCACAGTTTACATACAAACAGGCCACTTAACTTATAGGCTTCCAATCGTAGAACAGCAGAAAAAAAAACGGATGTCAATCAACGTCCTAAAGAGCGAAGCTCCAACGATGATGGCACATCTGAACTGCTTCCACTGCTAACACGATGGTACTTGAGCTTCTGACATACTGTATGTTGAGTTGTTTCGGCACTTGACCTTCTAATCCAAAAGTAAGTTGATGGAAATCGGTACTTGGCCTTCTTCAGAAAACAACCCGTTTCAACCGGCACTTGACCTTCACAAAAAACGACAGCACTGGAACCTTGACAGCAGCAACTTGCTTGACTTGCGTAAAAGATAACAGCAGTCCGAGTTATCCGGCAACATGTAACAACGCCGGGTACTGTCAAATTCTTGTTTCCGTCAAAAAGTTGAAATTTTGACTTTTACCGGGCAACGCCGAGTACTTTGAAAATTTTGAAGATGTTGACTGTCTTGAAGAATGTTAATTTCTTGAAGGATGCTGATGAATTCTTGTTGAAAATGAAGTGGGTAAGGGACCCCGTGTTTGCTGGTACCAGAATCAAACCAGCTTATGGCCACCAAATGATGCGTGATGCCATATGATGATGGATGGTATCCGCATGTCTGGTTTTGTGTAGTGTGCAGATGTGTTCAGTCAAACAATGTTCATACAAAATAACAGGGCAATCCACATAGGACGTCAGTAAACTCACGACGTATAAAGTCAATGATGCTTGTAACAGCTAGACGTTTTTCTGTATCATTTATTGTGGACGCCACAGTGACAAAATGTATACGCGAATATGTAGGTACATCAGACAGTCATTATCACAGCAACAATGTCAGTATAGCAATGGACGGTAGACAGCATCATAATAAAGGTGATTCACAGACATGTCAATACATTATAAGGCTGTAATGTAGTCGGGAAAATTCTCCATCCCTTTCTATCTTAGCCAGAAGGTAACCAGATGTATGAGATCAGTTCACTCTCCTTAATCTGACTTCAGCAAGACAGACACGTCTGCCGAAGTATAAATAATGTCCTCAAAAATATCCTCTAGTTAACAAAGGTTTTCCAAGCCTAGTTCATTTAACAAAGTAGCAAGTAATGGTCCTTGGGACATGCATCAACCGATGCAGTACAATACAGCGACATGTGAGCTGGGAAAACATCTCGTGACGACGACTTTCGAAGACAGGCTATGAATCGAAATCGCTCACGACCAAAAATCGATAGAGTTAATGGAAAGTCAATTTACCTTGCCTTCAGGAAATACACAGAAATATTATGCCTCCCGGCATGTGCAAATACACTAGAGGTATTATCTCGAATAAACGAAATATCCATAAGAGGACTTTCACATTCCTGACAGAACAAAAAAATAGCGGAGATCCTCTTTCAGCGAGGCATCTTTCTCGCCATTCAAATCGCTCACTCCACTGGTGGGCGGAATCGATCGACCAAGAAGCAAGACCAGTCATGCGCAGTCCAGCGCAAAATGACCACAGCTCAAAACTTAACTGCATTCAATACCAACGCGAGAAGACAAATGCTTACCGAGAAAAGTGACTATAAATTTCAAGCAGTTGTTGCCCTTGCGTTATAAAATAGATATTGTAATAAAACGATGTTGCGAGAATTTCTCACGCAACAGGTAGCAAGTAAGGTTATCTATAATACACTACCCTTATTAGATATAGATACCTTCACAGCTGATCTCAGTCAGTACACTAAGTCCCCTATAAATATTTATAACATCCCACTTTACCACAGGTATTAGTGGCCTTCAGTCAAAGCTAGACACCAACATCAGACTAGTCTTAACAGACACTGGACCATCTTAGTAATTACCCCAGAATACTACCTCGCTGTAGCATAGTGGTTAGAGCACTGGCTTCCTAGCTCAGTGGTCTATGGTTCGATCCCCAGATGAGGTGGGATTTTTTTTAGGCCGCAAACGGCTTCTGGGTCGGGCCAGCCCCAAATGGGTACCAGAGCAACTCTCGGGAGGTTAAGGCGGCCGGTGTGATGCTGACCACATCACCCTTAGTGTGCCGACGGTCAAGAAAATATGGGCCTAACACCATATTCCCAATATGCCTCAATGGTCGTGTAACGGGATCCTTTACCTTTACCTTTACTACATGGGACGTGTTGCAGCCACCAGACTTGACAAGTAACGAGAGTAAACCAGTCTACAATCTGCACGGAACAAGTATTAACTGGAGCAGAAGCCAGCCGTCATCTTCCTGACAGCTATGTACCCATTCAGAGCTGCCAAGTGAATTTTAGACGAAAAATTTTCTAAACAATATCCAGATCATCACAAGTGATGAATCTTCAAAGGAATTGTCCTAATTCGCCTCACTCTTATTTATTTTACATTGTTAACTATAATTGATTACTAAATTTGTTATCTGAATATATACAAATTTATAGTTGATTTAGTCATTTTGATTAATCTACACTGGTATGATTCTGTCTTTTTAAATATATATATAACTGATCTATTGAAGTAATATTTTAAAATCAGTTGAGGGCTCATCAAATGAGCGCAATTCTTTCTCCTCATAGAAGGTCTGGGAAGATACAAAGTTTACACGGCATGGATCCTATCAGCCGTAGTTCTTGATTTCTTAAATTCCTATGAGGCTCCCTATAATTGAAGCATCATTCATCAGTTCACATCTCTGCCAAGAGTAATCTTGAGCAACAGGTAGATACCTTTGAAGAACCTCAGTAGATAACTCTAAAGTTTGGCTACTGTTGGACCATCACTGCAGAGCAAGGGGAGTAAATCCCGTGATATAGACAAGACATGCAGAGGATGAAGACGGCATGGTGATGATGGCCCCTGACAGGAAGACACGGCATAAGTTTGCTGAAGGCCAAAGCTCCTTGGAAAGTTGATGACATGACTATCTCCTGTCTCTAGTACAGCGTGTGTATTACCTGAGGACAAAAAAGAGTGCAAAGATTAGTAACGCTATAACTTACAAGTACATTGTAGCAGGTGACTAAGGTAGGTTGGGCACAGGCCAGACTACTTCATAAACTTAGACCAGCAAAGACGTCAGCAAATATGATTTAGTCACATAAAGTAAATAAATTAAATTCTACTCGGTCATCCAAGACAGGAATTACATATTCTATAAACATTTTTGTAGCGGGTGGGTGTCCTAATTTTTTTTTTAAATTACCAAGGCAGCGACCGTATGACCTACTCTTTACGATTTTTTAACCGAGAGACTTAACGTGTGCAACATACACATGGGACCTCCTGTTTTCGCCCTTACCCAAGAAAGCTAAGATCTGATCTCACTACCCAGGATATCATGGAGGAGTATGACATTATTAGGAACCACCAGTTCTGAAAAAAAAATGCCCATCAGTTACGAGGGTCGTTCAAGTCAAACCGGGACTTTTTGTTCTGGAAGTACAGGAAGGAATGCTAGCGTGGTGGTACTACTGACAGTAGTAAGTAACAAGTGTGACCTACTCGTATTATCGTTACCGTTACCGTTATTACCATTAGGTGGCGTACGCGTCACGGGTCAGTCCTGATAGATAATGAAAATGGCGGACAACAGTGTTAGTGCACGGTGGGTGCCAAGACAGCTTTCCGCTTTTGACCGGCAGAGAAGAGTTCGAGTCTGCACTGAGTTGAAGGATCGTTTTGGCAGGGAAGGCCAGAATTTTCTGAATCGCTTCATTACGTGTGATGAAACCTTGTGCATCATTTCACTCCGGAATCAAAACGAACATCCATGCAGTGGAAACATATGGACTCACCACCACCCAAAAAATTTCGGAAAATTGCGTCTGCTGGGAAAGTGATGGCGAGTGTTTTCTGGGACAAATGTGACATTATTCACGTGGATTTTCTACCCCGTGGTGCCACTATCAACAGTAAAGAGTACTGTCGCATTCTAAGTGATGTGCATAACCATCTGCGGAAAAAACGGCCTGGTTTGATAAGAAAAGGCGTCGTGTTTCTACAGGATAACGCACGACCACATACCGCTCACCGCACCACGTGCAAATTACAGCAACTCGGGTGGGAGGTATTGCCACATCCCTCTTACAGCCTAGACCTCGCTTCGAGCGACTTCCACCTGTTTGGAACCCTGAAAGAGTTCCTGGGAGGTCAGCATTTTAGCACTGATGACGAAGTGAAGCAATGTCCTACGATGGTTTAGGAGTACTGACATATTCTTCTACGCTAAAGCTTTTCAAGCATTAATTAAACGCTGGGATAAGTGTATAAATGTTGCAGGGGACTATATCGAAAAATAAATGGCAATTTCACTCGTACAAATTTGTTCTTTTAGTTTGTACAAACAAAAGTCCCGGTTTGACTTGAACGACCCTCGTATATTCACTGAACAGGCAGCGAACCGGTACCTTTAGAATTAGAAGCGGATGCGATACATCTTAGCCTCTCCGACCACCAATCCAAGCCGGAATCGTCCATTAACGAGACTTATGACCCAGCACAGAGAAAGCGGAAAGAAATCTGAGCTGCAGACTCGTCTTGTTTTATTTTTGTCTTTTTTTAAAGAAAATCTCCAGATTTGGCACCAGGAATGTTCGTATGCTAAACAAACAAGAAACAACTGCACATGTAGCAGCAGAAATTAAAGAGTACAAGATTCATAAGTACTTGCACTCTGTGATAGACTTCAGCGGTTTTTTTGTTGTTTTTTTTGCGTGGTGTTCCTTTCGGTTAGTTCTTTTCTCTTCTGCTTGTTGAGAGAGTTCCTTTTTGCCCAGTCTGAAGTAGCGCTGTAGGCAGCATCGCCACTTGATGCATTCTTCTGTAAAACCACATCTCTGTTGTCTCTATTGCTTTTCCTACGAGTTTATTAATTATCGCTTCTCTCAGCTAGCAATGGTTCTATATAACACTGAAGAACTATTTGTAGTTTACTGGAAGTTAAAAGGTATTATTGATTATTACGATTATCATTTTTGTTACTGGAATATCAATACGACGACAAAGAAGACAAAAGTGTTATTTTTTAATATTTGAATTAATAAAACGACAAAGAAGAATAAGAGAGAGAGAGTATCAAAGAATTCTGTAAATATTTCTTTTTTATAAAAGCAGTAAAAACTGTTACATTTACTCCACAATTTTCCAGGGTTAAGAAAGGTGCACTTTCTAAAATCTACCACGATGAAAACCCCTGTTGTCGAAACGTGCTGCAACATCCAGCATGCCCTGCGCATCTTTCGTCACTCACAAACAGTAAACAATATTTTCAGACAGAAATCTTCGTGTTTCCAGACGTGAGAATCATCACGTGTGGCTGAAAATTGTTTAGAAGTTGAGCATGTATGCGAAGATTTATATCAAATTCCTGCATCGGAGTGAGAGAATTCTGCCAGTTGTATGTAGCATGTAGTAAAATTGATGGTGCGATAAAGAATTAAGTGTGTATTTATAGAAGGTGATGCGAAACAAATACATTCAAAATTGTTTTTTTAAACCCAAACAAATAGGGCTCCAATTCTTTATGGCAATTTTTGCTTGGTTCTCAAGATCTAATTCTCTTCATCATTGCTTGTTTGAATCGACAAAAAGACACCAATGCTCTTTTTGTTTTCTCTTCTCTTTTATTTTTGGTTACATTAATATAACCTTACCTCCCACCTTGTCGAGTCTTCTTCGTGTGCATTTGTTGCTGTGTAGCAAGTTTTGTTTTGGGCGTTGCTATTTCATCTTTCTTCTTTGAGGACAACATTGGAAAATTTCTAAAGGACCGAGGACTAGATTGGAACCAGGCCAGGAGGAAGACAATCCATAGGATAGTATTTTGCTCTCTCTGGCAAATATCTACACCCCAGAGTGTAAGAGGGGTGGCTGAGTAAGTAAGCGTTGTTATTTCCCATCATGTTAATTCCATTTTTTTTTTTGGTCTCTCGATTTCGTATCATCCATGAAAGTAAAAAATAACCCGATAGCAGATACTGCCGTAGCGGAGTTAAATATTAGATAATTTACTATACAAAGTCTCAACTTTAATTTGTGGCGTTCCGATTACCTTTCCTCGCTGCATTTTGCCTTCACCAAGAGCAGTCTGTGCGCCCGTTTTTCAAGCTGGGGGGACTGGAATTTGATGCTAACTTGTTTCGAACCCGTTAGCTTTACCTCAAGAAACAAAAGATCTAACGTCTCTGCCAGTCGGCTCAGTATCATGCATAGCACAGTTTCAAAAAAAAAAAAAAAAAAAGATAAATAATATCGAAGTAAGTTTTTCACATGAACAATGCACTAGAAAAACGTGACGTTTTGAGATTACATCATTTCCTTAGCCACAAATACAGACAGGGGGGAAAAAGAAAAATAATCTTGGTATGTGAAGTACCAAATAACAGAGGACACGAAACAATAGGAGCCTTACAATGCGCCCAGGCTGCGGTACAAGATATGAAATCAATACAGCAACAAAAATAAGCTTACATCGCCAAACTTACTTACTTATTTAGTCGTTCGCCTTCTACCGTGAGGTGTAGAGGTTTGGAAGAGAGAGCGCCAGACTATCCTATTGGCTGTCTTCCTCCTGGCCTGGCGTAGTCCGTAGTCCGATCCAGGTCGTCGCCTTTAGAATCAGTCCGGTCTTCTCTATTGTAGTTCTCGTAATCAAAAGTTTAAAGCAAACAAGTGATTGGCCTGTTGCGCCTTTGCATGGTGGAGGGGCTGCCTCCTTGCGGCCTCCATGCAGGCCGCCCTCCTCCTTTTTCAGCCGGGCTTGGGACCGGCCTAGGCGGAGTTCATCGCAAACTTACAGAGCTAAAATAGGAGAATAAAGAGATGCTCAACAGATTGAACAAGAGAGAAGGATCATCGGTAACATGGCAAATAAAAGCACTCAAGGAAGAGACAGCAATAAAGAAAACAAAGATAAAATAATCATGACAATCCTAGAGGAACTGCTACCAACTATCTTAGAGAAAGTAATAAATTAGATACAGCCGAAAGAGAAATATGACGAGAGGAATCCAGACAGCCAGCTAACGGTCCTTTTCAGGACCAGGATGTGGTGAAGTGGGATGTTATAAATATTTATAGGGGACTTAGTGTACTGACTGAGATCAGCTGTGAAGGTATATATATCTAATAAGAGTAGTGTGTCGGCGTCTGTGGCCTAATGGATATGAACGCAGTTTCATAATCCAGATATACCAGGTTCGAAACCTGCTGCGGGCGGTTTGGTAGCAGATCGCTTTGTGTGGATTTTTAACAATGGTATAAGCGCCGTACCGTTCAGAAAGCAATGGCAAACTACTGAATGAAAAAAATTGCCTAGAAAAATCACAAACAGCCAATAAAAGCTGGGGTTGATTGCCACGTCCTGTAAAGGATAAGCAACTAACTTAAGAGTAGTGTATTATATATAACCTTACTTGCTGCCACATATGTATACCTCAGTCAGAATTATTCTGGAATAGTGTGATGACTACGTTATATGTCTAGGGTATGTGTATGATGAAGTGTAAGTCAAAACAACAACAGACAGATAAACAATTTAATTTATTCCACTACACTTTACAACACTGTGACACTCACATACATAAAACACTCTACGAGGATATCTTAAAGGAGTCACTGATAACTTTTCAAATAACAATATGTATTCATTGCTGTCATGAATGTATATGTGTCCTGATTCAAATACAAAGGGAACCAGGAATCACAATCAATTTTAATTACAAGTTATATGTACAGAATTTATCAATATGAATATTGTAGTGACATATATTATTAAAAGTATCCTATGTGTGTCAGTTGTGTAGTAGTAATATGAGGTAATACTGGTTTTGTTTTGTTCAAGCTCTGTTGGTATTTGTCATCATGACTTCAATAGTTTGTCTTTATTGGAACTAGTATTGGAGATGTTCTCAGTTCCTGATATTAAAACAATTAAATTCCCCTCTTAATTGTATTTTACACTGTCATTTTAAGATGGGGGTACATAATGTTGAGCTCAGCTGGCCACATCAGCTTATCTTGCGTGATGGCGGCAGGAAAAGACTCCTCTGCTCGATTTCTCCCCTGTGCTCTGGAGACACCTCACTGATAGCTAAATGGACCAAGGAGTATGCTGTCCGACTCTGGATTCAGCAAAGCTCTGACCAGGTGCTGCTCAATAACTTTAAGACCACGGTCCTTGAAAACAAGAAGGATGTACCTTCTACGTCATAACTAATTTATACTCTCTTTCTACACTGAGCACAATACATCACAAACATTGAGTTCAGAGCGTTTGGCCAACTGTCAGCTTCATCTGAAATACTTTATACCAGTATTTCTCTCCCTAATGGTTACTACGCCTCTGCAATTCCAGCATTATTTCTGTCTAATCAATAATCTAGGTGTCAGTGTACTGTTTAGCCATTCCATGCAGTTTTACTTTCCTCCGACACCTTCTGTTCAGGCTGGAGCATTATAGGCTTTACATCATGTTCGCTACTGAACTACACATATATACAGGCATAAATTAATAATTTACATTCAATTTTCATTAATAGATATTGAATATTTCAAGCTTACCACAATTCATGGAAATAATAATAAACAGTTTCGTTGACCGGCAATGAATATAGCACAACTCCGATCTGCCGATGTTCCAGGCTTTATTTTATAAAAAATATACACTGGTGCTCAACGTACTGCTTCTTAGTAGGTTTATTACAAGATGTGGCGATGAACAGACGCTCTGAATCGAGTATATTGGCAGCTCTAACCAATGAAACCCTGTCCACACATCTTTTCAAAAAAATTACTACTACTCCCGTTTCCCCTGACAACGAAAGATAGTATTTATAGCCCGACCAATCGTGTTTAGTCTTATATTTGTTGCGCTCCAATCAATTAGGAGTTAACATGGTAGGCTATTTCCGTAACGTAAGGTTTTTTTCAAACACGTTATAAAAAAAATTTTATGAGCAGAAATGATTTCATGCTGTCAGGCACCCCCACTATTTTATTTTAGCCATAACTTGGTAATTCCTAGACTATTTGCGTAACGTTTTACATATTCTTTGTCAGCAAACCCTAAGGAACCCAAATATATATATTTAATAGAGCTAATATGCTGCGTTCAAAATATGCAATTTCTTCTACCTCCTGTTTCGAAGATGTGCTGTCTGGGTACTGTAATGTTTTCAAACGTAAACCCATCTATTGTCATCTTTCCTAATAAGAGTTTTTTCAGGATTTAAAAACCTAACTCTGGGAAGGGTAGTGAATTTTATCACTGTCGATTTGAAATAAAGTTAGTGCATGTGGCCTTACACGCGTGATGGCAGCAATTGTGTATCGCGCGACGCGTGTTTAGTGTTGCACGTGTTCGGCTTTATGCCTCTCCCTTCTCTCTATCCTTTAGTCCATCTGTCTTTAGTTACACCGTGTATAAAATGGAATGAATGAAATATTAAAATTAGGTCATTGTTCAGCTTGCGTATCTCAATGTTTTTCCAAGAAATACAGCACACGTTTCATTGAAGAAAGCGGGTAATAATACAGTAGGCTTTTACTATCAACGTGAAAGCGTTACAATTTGCCGACGAAGTAGAAAACAAGGGGGATTTCGAGTACAGTCATTGTGACAGCACTGTTCTTTACCATTCTTCTTCCTTTTATTAAATTTATTTGTTAGGCTTTGCATTTACCTGATAATTTATATATGTGGATTAGAATATTTCACGACACCTCCCCTCTTAAAACAGACATCCCATGTCAGTCCTTTATTCTATATACACATAGATAAATGTAAGTCAACTTGACTTTACTCTGCTGTGGTGATATCATGGTTTTATGTAGTTGGGTCCATTCAGAGTAGGCACTACTCATGAAATCTGCCTCAGACTTCTACAACCAATAATATATTTCGGTTATGTTACTGAACAGCCGCAAGTGTGAGTGCTTGTCTTAATGCTGCTTCGCAACCCGTATTCACCATTTCTCTTCTCTGAGTCTGCGCAATGACATGTCCAGAGAACATTGTATTTCCCTCAAAATGTACGTTATGAGGAGATAACATATACCTGGTGATAGCAGAGTTTTCGTAGTGGATCCCATAATCTTCTTATTATCCTGTATGAAACATTCGGAATATCCTCAATCACAGAGGCAACTCAGGGATTCATTACGTTCCTCCGAAATGTTTACATCCAACAATTTTCTCATCATTCTAGAGAAGACACTAGGCGCATTCTTCAATCCAAATGGCAATCTATTAAACTCATAGTGTCCTTCTGAGGTACTAAAAGCTAGGTATGGTCTAACCTCGGGCTTTACTGGAATCTGATAGTATCCTTTACTCAAATCCACTTTTGAGAAATATTTAGCTTTATTTAGTCTGGCATTTAGGGATGTAGGATAAAGAGAGAGGGATAGTACCTCACGGTGAGAGACAGCCATGTCCTTTTTAGGATAGTCAGGATCCTATTTGGTTCTCCTCTCTTTATCTAGCTCATGTATGGCTCCTCGAATACCGCTTGTGTACGGCGGTGGCCACATCCCGGGCAACAGTCTTGGCTGACTGGCTAAACTACATGGGTGGAGTAGGAGCAATCTTACTCAAGGGAATGTCCATCCCTAGTACACAAAGACTGAGACGGTGAGTGAGGCGGAGGAATCTGAGAAGATCAACGGCTCGCAAAGCGAAACAGCAAAGTGTGTGGCGCACTAGAGGCGTGTCGGACATAGAAAAAGACAATGGCTAGCCACCGTGGAAGAGATTGGGGCCTTACCACGTACTTCCTACAGAACGTAATGGGATCACAACAACAAGATAAGAAACGATATGTAGAGAACTCTCTGTCCCCTGGGGAAGAATCTACTGTACAAATTAACAGGGAAGAGGCAACTCCTCTAATGAGTAAGGAAGTACATAATGACGAGTGTTCCTTAAATTCTGTTGAAAGGGAGCATTCTGAGAAAGACCACCTAAAAACTAGTAGGAGAAGCCTAAAAATAGGAACATGGAATGTTAGAACTCTGAACGGAGAAGGAAAGCTTGACAATCTTATATTAGAAGCAACAGACATGAAACTCGATATACTGGGAGTTGCAGAGGCAAGACTTTTGGATACAGGCTACATAAAAAGAGACCAGTACACGCTTATACACTCAGGCGGAGAAAAAAACATGAAAGAGGGGTAGGAATGTTGATAAAGAAGGAGTTAGAAAAATACGTATGTGGATACTGGACACACAATGACAGAATGATGTTACTAAAAATGAGAGCAAAGCCATTCGACATATCAATCTTACAAACTTATGCACCAACTAAAGATCACAGCGAGGAAGAAATAGAAGAATACTATGAAGAGCTACAACACACACTTAAACCAGTCAAATCAACAGATGTGTTGATAGTAATGGGTGATATGAATGCAAAAGTAGGAAAAGGAAAATACAAGAAAATAGTAGGACAGTATGGATTAGGGACAAGAAATGATAGAGGAGACAGACTTATCCAGTTCTGTGAAGAAAACCAGCTGGTCATATGTAACACCTTTTTTGAACACCACCCAAGGAAATTATACACATGGAAAAGCCCAGGAGATATAACACGAAATCAAATCGACTATATCATGATAAAACATAGATTTAAGAACAGTGTCACAAGTGCAAAGACATATCCTGGCGCCGACATAAATTCAGATCACAATCCAGTCGTCATCAAAGTAAATATAAAGCTGAAAAGAGCAGGAAACAGAAGACAGGAGGAACCCCAGATAGAAATATCAGCGCTGAAACAACCAGATATAAAACAGAAATATTTAATCGACGTCAAAAATAAATATCAACAATTATTGACAGAAAGCATGGAGCAGTATAGAAGAGAAAACCCAGAAGAAAAAGCAACCGCAAAATGGGAATGCTTAAAAACAAGCATACAATCAGCAAATGCAAATTTACCTAAAAAGGAGTCTAAGAAAAATCAAATTTGGATGACAGATGACATCTTGAATAAAATGACCGAAAGAAAGAAAGCAAAAAACACTCCAGAATATAAAACAATAGACAATGACATACGTACTATGTGTAGAGAAGCAAAAGAACGGTGGATAGAAACAAAATGCAAGGAAATAGAAGACATGGAAGCAAAGCACAGGACAAGAGATATGCATGAAGAAATAAAGAAATTATCAAATCGGTCACGGTTTGCACAAGGAGGAAGCTGTATCAAGAACAAAAATGGTGTAATATTACTTGATGAGAAAGACATATCAAACAGATGGGCAGAATACGTAAAAGAATTATTCGAGGACAACAGAGGTAAAAAACCATCACCAGATTCTAATGAAGGCCCAAACATTCTCAGATCAGAAGTAGAGAACGCCATTCATATGATACAAAAAGGAAAATCAGCAGGCATGGATAACATAAAAATTGAAATGATAGAAGCTCTGGAGAGCTTTGGTGTAGATGCAATCACAGAAATATGCAACGATGTATACAATACAGGATATATACCACACGACATGAAGACATACCACACGACATGAAGACATCAGTTTTTATAACATTGCCCAAAAAGCCAAATGCAACAGAATGCTCAGACTTCAGAACAATCAGCCTGATGAGTCATGCAATTAAGATACTGCTCAAAATCATACAGGAAAGAATAAAAAGTAAAGTAGACAGCGAAATCCAGGAAGAGCAGTTTGGTTTTAGACGGAACAGTGGAACAAGAGAGGCAATATTTTGCCTAAGAATATTAGCAGAAAAATATACAGCGGTCCAAAAAAGTATGTATATGTGCTTCATTGACTATAAGAAGGCTTTTGACAGAGTCCATCATGAGAAAATAATTGAATGCCTCGAAGACATAGGTATTGATGGAAAAGATATAAGAATACTCAGTAACCTTTATTGGGAGCAAACTGCCACAGTAAGATCTGGAAGGAATTATTCACCATACATAGACATAAAAAGAGGTGTCAGACAAGGTTGTGTGCTGTCCCCCTGCCTATTTAATTTATACACCGAAAAAATTTTCAAACAGATACAAGAAATACCAGGACTGAACATCAGTGGAAGGTCAATAAACAACCTTAGATATGCAGATGATACCGTGTTGTTAGCTGAAAGCGAACAGGAGTTACAAGAACTAGTGAAGCAAGTGAACAGTATAAGTCAGGAATATGGACTCGACATTAATATTGAGAAAACAAAAACTATGATAATTAGCAAAACAGACGATAAACCCACATTAAAGATAAGCGTAAATGGGGAAATCCTGGAACAAGTCAAGAGCTACGTATATCTCGGTCATATAATAACAGAAGATGGCAGATGTGAAACAGAAATCAAGAAGAGAATAGGAATGGCCAAAGCTACATTCAACAACATGAAACATATACTGACATCCAAACAGTTATCTCACAAATTAAAACTGAGAATCATAAAGTGTTATATATATTCTGCATTTCTGTATGGTGCAGAAACATGGACGATGAATAAGCAGTTGGAAGAAAGAATTGAGGCTCTTGAAATGTGGATATATAGAAGAATGGGGCGTATCTCATGGAAAGAGATGAAAACAAATAAGGAGGTCCTAGAAAATCTAGGTATGAAAAGAGAACTAATGAGGGAGGTCAAAGTTCGACAGCTAAAATACTTTGGCCACATAAAAAGGCATAACACCTTGCAGAAGACCATAACAGAAGGGAGAGTTGAAGGCAAACGTGCAAGGGGAAGACAGCGCTATAAGTGGGAAGACAACATCAAGAGATGGACAGGAAAGAGTCTATCAGAGTGCACCACCAAGACAAGAGACAGAAGACGTTGGAGATCCATTACAGCCAACCTTCGTTGTGGAGATGGCAACTGATGATGATGAGTCTGGCAAACAGCTGATTTGTATCCGGCAATGGATCCACCTGTCCTTCTGTAATAGCATTCAGTCTCCTGTAATCTATACAGAGTCTATGTTCTCCAGAGGGCTTCCTTAAGAGTACAACACCTGAACTATACGAAGATTCACTGTGTGAAATAATTCCTTCCTTCAATAGATAGTCTATCTCTTCTTTCAAAGCTTTCTCCTTAGCAAACGGAATCGAATATGGTTTCATACAGACAGGTGTGGGGTCTATCAGTTTCATATCATATTCCAATAGGTTTGTATGCCCTGGTCGGTCTGTTAACACCTCTGCATGATTATTTAGAACCTGTTGCACTCTCTCTTTCTGAGTTTTCGTTAAATGTGTACTGATTTTCACCTCTGCTGCTGTCTCACAGGGGTGTAATGGATACTCAAATGATGAAAGTGGTTCCTTTTTCATCTCCATGGCGATGGACAAGGTCAACAAGTGTGTCTCCTCCTGATGTTCTCTTTCCAAATATTTCTTCAGGAGATTCACATGATAGATTTTTTCTTTCCCCTTCTTATCTATCTTATAATTTGTTCTAGATACCTTCTCTAAAACTGTATATGGACCCTGCCATCCAATTTGTAACTTATTCTGACTCCCGGGCAAAAGAAGCAGTACTTTCTCTCCCACAGCCAAATTTCTGTCTTTCGCCTTCCTGTTATAATAGGCAGCATGTTTCTTCCTGGCTTGTTTCAAATTTTCATTGGCAAGTTTCCAGCCAGTTTTTAAACGAGTGGTCAGCTCATTCACATATTGGTATGAAGATGTAATGTTTTCCTCTGCCTTTTCATCAGTCCACGTTCTTAACAAAGCTACATATGGACCTTTAATTTTGTGTGGACCTATTTGTCCATGCACCGGTATGGTCTCTTCCACTCGAAGCTCTATAGTGATGATTTTTTCTTCCCAGAATTATCATTCACAAAACGACCGCTACCAATTCTTTTCCTGGGGCTTTCTCCCCACTTAAAATTCTTGATGAGAGATTTCCTCTCTACATCCTCTTCCTCCAGTTTGTTTAAGTCCGATTGAGGGATTTTCGGCTTATCCTGGGGTAAGACATCTTTTTGCACTCTCCGCATAGTGGCCATTGTAAAACAGTAAAGTGAAGCTTGTCCGTGAAAAGGGGCTTCCCATTCCATTTGGTCCACTTTTTCAAATTTATATCTCTTTTTATTATCAGGCCTAATTTTGCCCCGTGGCGTGTCCAGGTCCTGATCAATGTTCCCACTTGTGGGTGTTCCCTCATGTGCTATGCTACACCTTTCTACAAAATTCTCAATGTCCCATCTTGCTTTGGGCCAATAATAATTGTGAGCCACCTTTTGAATGATGGTACCTATCTTCTCATGGTCCCCATCTGGTTTCACATGTAGGCTCCTTATTAAGTCTGCCCTATATCTTTTAGGAAGTACCAGCTGTCCCTGACCTTTGGATCTAGCTCCAGTCTTCCTATACATCAACTTGTTTTTCATGTAAAAATCTCCCTTGCCTGGAGTTGTATGACAAGTTGACAATTTTCTGAAACAAGGCTTGAGTGTTTTATCCCCAGCCTGTGCCTTCCTCATCTCTTCTGGAGTGGTATCTAACATAATATCCTCCTCCTGTCTTGAGGTCGACCTGACCTGAAGGGTTGCCATATACACAGGTTTCCTTCTGCAACGGTCAGTGTCATGATTGTCCATCTGACAATTCTTACACCACCTTTTACCTTGGTTGAAAGATTTTCTTTCATCATATTTCCTTTCATCGAATTGTGGGAATTTATTTTTATTTTCATACCGTGGCCTATCAAATTGGTGCTTACCTTTATTTTGATCCCTAGGATCAAATTTATTAAAGTTCTGTGGTGCCCTAAAGTTATCCACTTGTTTCTTTTTATTACCTGTTACCTCTGCTTGAGCTGCTTGATACCTTTCAGCAACATTTAGCAACTCACCCAGCCTCTCTGCACCTTGTTCCATGAGAAACTTTCTCAGGTCTGGAGCCATGGACTCTCTTAGTTGCTCTATAAGGACCATTTCCTTAAGATCTTGGGTTTTCCCCAGAGAAGTCCATTTCTCCAAGTATGTCTCTATTCGTGCAGAGAACTGGTGATAGGTTTCACCTGACAGTAGTTTAGCATTCCTCAATTTTTTCCTATAGAATTCTGCATTCTTTTCATATCTTAACAAAAGAGCCTGCTTTAGCATGTCATAATTTTCCTGATCACCTCTGCTCATTTTTGCAAAAACTTCATAAGCTGCCCCACGAAGTCCTTGAGATAACTTTAAGCTCCACCTTTCTCTCTCTAACCCATACGTGGTAGCTAATAGTTCATACCTATTTAGGTAGCTCTCTATATCATCGTCTTTCTCAACAAAATGATCTAAATGAAAATTCATAGCTGAGGTTGAGGCTCCTTGGCTAGCAGTGGCATCAGAGGCAAAGGGACTGGCACCATTTTCAGGAGCGTGGCCTTGAAACTCAAACTCCCTTAGTCGTAAACTCATGTTCCCTTTGTAATCTTTTCTCCTCCTTTTCTGCTTCCCTCTCTGCAGCCTGTCTTCTTTCCTCTGCTTCCAATTTCTTAGCCTCTTTGTCAGCCTCAATCTGCAACCTCTTAGCCTCAGCCTCAATCTGCAACCTCTTAATCTCTTTTTCAGCTTCTATTCTCTTATCTTCGGCCAATCTTTCAGATTCTAATTTTCTTTCGGCCTCTTTTTCTAATCTTCTTTCTTCCCGTTCAATATATTTGTCACATTCAGCAGTGACATAAGAAATCATAATTTGTCCGTCCATTCGTAACTCTTTCGCAGTCTGTACAGCAGCAGATCGAAATTTTGCCAGGTCGGCCATTGTCTAACAGATAAATGTCTAAACAATTTTATCTATGACTAATTAACTCAAGACAACACAGGCACCGTGAGCTCAACCTTATTTATTTTCACCCAAGGATACCCTTTAATTCTTATTATTCCCTGAAGTGAGTTACCCCCAATATTTGTAATAGGGAAAGATTCAAAATCCCGAGGGCGAGACCCCAATATTTGTGGTGAAGTGGGATGTTATAAATATTTATAGGGGACTTAGTGTACTGACTGAGATCAGCTGTGAAGGTATATATATCTAATAAGAGTAGTGTATTATATATAACCTTACTTGCTGCCACATATGTATACCTCAGTCAGAATTATTCTGGAATAGTGTGATGACTACGTTATATGTCTAGGGTATGTGTATGATGAAGTGTAATGTCAAAACAACAACAGACAGATAAACAATTTAATTTATTCCACTACACTTGACAACACTGTGACACTCACATACATAAAACACTCTACGAGGATATCTTAAAGGAGTCACTGATAACTTTTCAAATAACAATATGTATTCATTGCTGTCATGAATGTATATGTGTCCTGATTCAAATACAAAGGGAACCAGGAATCACAATCAATTTTAATTACAAGTTATATGTACAGAATTTATCAATATGAATATTGTAGTGACATATATTATTAAAAGTATCCTATGTGTGTCAGTTGTGTAGTAGTAATATGAGGTAATACTGGTTTTGTTTTGTTCAAGCTCTGTTGGTATTTGTCATCATGACTTCAATAGTTTGTCTTTATTGGAACTAGTATTGGAGATGTTCTCAGTTCCTGATATTAAAACAATTAAATTCCCCTCTTAATTGTATTTTACACTGTCATTTTAAGATGGGGGTACATAATGTTGAGCTCAGCTGGCCACATCAGCTTATCTTGCGTGATGGCGGCAGGAAAAGACTCTTCTGCTCGATTTCTCCCCTGTGCTCTGGAGACACCTCACTGATAGCTAAATGGACCAAGGAGTATGCTGTCCGACTCTGGATTCAGCAAAGCTCTGACCAGGTGCTGCTCAATAACTTTAAGACCACGGTCCCTGAAAACAAGAAGGATGTACCTTCTACGTCATAACTAATTTATACTCTCTTTCTACACTGAGCACAATACATCACAAACATTGAGTTCAGAGCGTTTGGCCAACTGTCAGCTTCATCTGAAATACTTTATACCAGTATTTCCCTCCCTAATGGTTACTACGCCTCTGCAATTCCAGCATTATTTCTGTCTAATCAATAATCTAGGTGTCAGTGTACTGTTTGGCCATTCCATGCAGTTTTACTTTCCTCCGACACCTTCTGTTCAGGCTGGAGCATTATAGGCTTTACATCATGTTCGCTACTGAACTACACATATATACAGGCATAAATTAATAATTTACATTCAATTTTCATTAATAGATATTGAATATTTCAAGCTTACCACAATTCATGGAAATAATAATAAACAGTTTCGTTGACCGGCAATGAATATAGCACAACTCCGATCTGCCGATGTTCCAGGCTTTATTTTATAAAAAATATACACTGGTGCTCAACGTACTGCTTCTTAGTAGGTTTATTACAAGATGTGGCGATGAACAGACGCTCTGAATCGAGTATATTGGCAGCTCTAACCAATGAAACCCTGTCCACACATCTTTTCAAAAAATTACTACTACTCCCCGTTTCCCCTGACAACGAAAGATAGTATTTATAGCCCGACCAATCGTGTTTAGTCTTATATTTGTTGCGCTCCAATCAATTAGGAGTTAACATGGTAGGCTATTTCCGTAACGTAAGGTTTTTTTCAAACACGTTATAAAAAAATTTTATGAGCAGAAATGATTTCATGCTGTCAGGCACCCCCACTATTTTATTTTAGCCATAACTTGGTAATTCCTAGACTATTTGCGTAACGTTTTACATATTCTTTGTCAGCAAACCCTAAGGAACCCAAATATATATATTTAATAGAGCTAATATGCTGCGTTCAAAATATGCAATTTCTTCTACCTCCTGTTTCGAAGATGTGCTGTCTGGGTACTGTAATGTTTTCAAACGTAAACCCATCTATTGTCATCTTTCCTAATAAGAGTTTTTTCAGGATTTAAAAACCTAACTCTGGGAAGGGTAGTGAATTTTATCACTGTCGATTTGAAATAAAGTTAGTGCATGTGGCCTTACACGCGTAGCACCGATGGGGAATTTATCACACAATATAACCCAATTATAACCAAAAGGGAGCCGCGGTAGTGCAATGGTTAGTGCACTGGCTTCCTAGCTCGGTGGTCCATGGTTTGATCCTCAGTAGAGGTGGGAATTTTTAGACCTTAAACAGCTTTGGGGTCGACCCAGCCTCGTGAATTGGGTACCAGAGCAAATCTAAGAAAGTTAAGGCGGCCAGCGTGATGCTGACGACATCACCCTTAGTGTGCCGATTGTCAAGAAAATATGGGCTTAACACCGTATTCCCAGAATGTCTCAATGGGCGTGTAACGGGATCCTTTAACTCATTACCTTATAACCAAAAGGTTGAAGAGAGTATTACAGCTCGATAATTGAAGGAAAAGAAGAAGACATTAATTCACAAACAAAAATACTAAACTATTTAAAAGAATTTGAACGCTAGCAACAATAATAACATAAAAACGACTTTTAGATAATATAAATTATTTCAAAAACATTGTGTGATTTTAAAACTATTTACGTTTTTTGTTGTTGTTTTTTTTTACATTCTGGGAGATGGCAATGGATCTACCAGTGCGAGGGACATTATCCAGGAAGTCTGGAAGACGACCAGATAGATTGCTGAACTATACGTCGTCGCACCAGATAGAATGATTGAGCTGACAGTGCCACTTGAATCCAGGTTGGACAAGCAACATGCATTTAAACTTTCCAACAATAAAGATTTGGTCACGGACGAGATACAATCAGGGTTTACAGCAAATAAAACAGCTGCAGAAGTAGGCCCAAGACGACTGCCTCGGTGTATGATCTACTGAAACTACTGGGTTGTCACTCCTTCTAACGCAGACAGTTTTCCGGTTTTACCAAAATAGAGACGCTTTTTTTTCTACAAGTGACGTTTTAAAAACAGGCAGTACACATTTATATTAATTCGGAAATTGGCCGAAGAATGTCGAGTTCTTATCGGAGGTAATAATTATTTGTTATGTCTTGCGAAGTATAGAAACCTTTAAAAAAACCAACACAAAGAATGATCAAAATTATGCACTTATACGTAAATATTTCTACTAAATTTCTTGGCGGTTAAAAAAAAAAAACTAGCAATCGAAACATGTATCCAGTTGAAAATTAATCCAAGAAATTTGATCAAAAACAAATGGAAATTCTAATTTTTATGATTTTATTTGTGAAGGCACATGCTGTTGAACTGTAATCTCATTTACACAGTTCTTTCCTACACAATTTAATTAATTTATTACTTTAAAAAACATCAAATTTGTTAAAAGTCCTTCACAGAATCAAATACTGTATAGGTAAGTGTCGCTAAAATTCGTTTAGAAATAATCTATTCCGGTCGATCCGTTGATACGAGGGAAGGTCAAAAAGTAATGCCTCCTATTTTTTATGTATGTAAATACTGCATCGGTGTGCAATGTGTAAATTTAGCAGGAAAGAAAGCAGTTCAAAAGTTCACCATCTGTAGGGAAAGTTATGGCCTCCGTGTTTTGGGATGAGAAGGGTGTGATTCTTCTCGACTTCTTGGAATAGGGAAACACGGTGAGTGCAGACCGTTACATTGAAACTTTGAAGAAGCTTAGAGGTCGTCTTCGGCGACTTTACCCATTAAAAGATCAGAGAACTGCACTACTATTGCACGATAATGCCACACCACACACCGTTAAACGCACCATTGATGCGATTGCAGAATTTGGTTGGATATTAATACCACATCCCCCTTACAGTCCCGATCTTGCACCTTCTGACTTCCATCTGTTTGGACCACTGAAAGAAGATCTTCGCGGACATCACTTTGAGGACACCGAGACCCTTAAACGCGCTGTACGCCAGTGGTTTAGGAAAAAGGAGACACATTTTTACCGTGCGGGGATACATGCCCTTGTGAGAAGATGGACAAAAACTGTAACAAATAACGGAGACTACATTGAGAAATAAATTTTTGAAGTTCAGACTTGGGGCTACATTTTCAATGTGAATTTTATCTGTTTTCTTGCCTATTGAATGAAATTAAAAATTACGAGGCATTACTTTTTGACCGCCCCTCGTAGTTACTTACTACTTACTTATAACGTTAGGTGTAGAGATTTGGAAGAGAGAGTGTCAGACTATCGAATCGGCTGTACCGTTGATAGTTTCTGACTTTTATGTTACTACGGTACTTGTAAACCAACTGCGTAATGACGTCATTACTTCATAAAAGTATGCAAACATTAAGCACCAAAATACTTATTTCGCTACCAGTTCAAAATACATGGTCCACAAGAAGGGTTTGCATGATTTGAACAAGCTATGGGTACTAATTTTCTAATGTTTGGTTCAAATTTAGAACTCGTTTCAAGCGGGCGCACCATGCGCCAGTTGGTAGATCAATAGGGTAACTTTGCACACCTTACGGCTTGTAGGTAAGAATGAGTTAAAGGACAGTTGTTTGGCAGCTTAACGATCTAGATTTTGCCGATGACCTGGCATTTTTGTCCCATGACCGTTATCTGATGTAAGACACAATTGAAATACTTAAGGAGAGATCACGGCAAGTCGGTCTGAAAACACTTACTTACTTACTTACTTAGTCGTTCCCCTTCTACCGTGAGGTGTAGAGGTCTGAAAACACACAGGGTGAAAACAAAGATAATGAGAATAAATGCAGGAAAATATAACAAGATTGTACAGGAGGAGGAGTCACTACAAGGTGTGGAGACATACATGTACCGTGGCGGAATTGTGGACATAGTTGTAGGGACAGACATTGATATCAAAACGGGAGTACGAAATCGTAGAGGAGATGTTCTTGCATTGGGAAATGTATGGAGATCATGCGAGGTCTGGTCCAACACAGATATCAAGTATTCAGATATCCGTCAATCCTTTTGTATGGCTCTGAAACATGGAGAATACCAAAAACAACAGCTAAATGGATGTTTGCGTACAATAGAAAGATTGAAGAAGTATGACAAGATCACTAATGTAGAACTGATGACATGTGCCGGTAGAACAACAGATTTGAAGAAGACGCTGGAGATGGATAGAACACACATTGAGAAAAACCAAATGATAGCATTACCAGACAGTTCCTGTTCTGAAATCCACAGGATAAGAGACATATATGAAGACCAAAGAACAACATGGAGAAGAGAACTTGAGACAGACATTAAGGAATAAAGAAGACATAGACAGACCTTGAGCTGATGGCACGAGACAGGAAGACCTTGAGCTGATGGCACGAGACAGGAAGACCTTGAGCTGATGGCACGAGACAGGAAGACCTTGAGCTGATGGCACGAGACAGGAAGACCTTGAGCTGATGGCACGAGACAGGAAGACCTTGAGCTGATGGCACGAAACAGGAAGACCTTGAGCTGATGGCACGAGACAGGAAGACCTTGAGCTGATGGCATGAGACAGGAAGACCTCGAGCTGATGGCACGAGACAGGAAGACCTTGAGCTGATGGCACGAGACAGGAAGACTTGACATAAGTTTGGTGAAGGTATGTGCTTCTTTGGGAGTTGAAAGGTGAAAGAAGAAAAAGATATTTTACACGATTTTACGATTTACATTATTATATTCGTGATTTACACTGTAGTGCCATTAGTTACAGGCCGAGATGCAAAGAATGAACCACAGTTGGGGCACTGTACGAAGGATGGCTGCCGACCGAACAAAGTGGAGTCAATTTGTTGCTGCCCTACAAGACGCCACCAGGCGTAATGGCCACTGACTGCTTTGGCGGTTGGCGGCTATGGATCAAAGAAAGAAGAAGTTACACAATGTACATGCATTGACATAATGTTCACTGTTTACATGCATTTACAAACATAAATACATGATTTAAATCGTTACCTTCTGTCCTGTAACGTCTACATTTAGAATGTGACTCATCTACATTCTTCTAAGGCACACATGATCGTCTCTAGAGTTAAATCGCACCCGGTCTTGGACGCAATTTTGTATCCGTTGTCGTACGGTAGGTTAATTGGTTTATTAGGCCCAGTCTAGGTAAAGAGTCTTCTTCTTCCGTCCTTTGCTACCGACCGTCAAAGCAGTCAGTGGCCATTACGCCTAGTGGCGTCTTAGGGCAATAGCAGATAGGTTTTCCCTGCCATTGTTTCCCATCACGCCTAGTGGCGTCTTTAGGGCAACGGCAAATCAACCCATTTGCTGTTGTTTCCGTAATCGAAGTGACTGGCAAACGGGTGATCAGCCCGTTGTGAGGTAAAGAGTAAAGGTTGACTAATACACGAGAATGTATAGAAAAATAGGTTTCACAGGTGGTAGGTTGAGGGAAAGATATGTCTCTGGAGTGAGTAGGTTTCTCTCACCCAGCTTATCCGTACAACTATGCTTTGTTACAAGAGAGTCTTTGCGTCCCTATCTAAAATAAGAACAGGTTACTCTACACACACACAACAATATGTGACAACTATGACACACAAACGTGAACAAACTAAGGATAAATGGGTATGGGTCTGACCAACACACAAAGTTAAGTTTTCTTGTTGTTTATTATCACTAAACAGTTTACAACATCAAGTTAACCAAAGGTATCAAGAAAGTCATTTACATATAGAGGAAAAAAAGAAGAAAAGTGCGCCTTCACGTATAATGGAAAATAACCCAAAGAAAATATTAACCCAAAGGTTGAAGGTTAGCACTAGGTTTACAGAATAACAATATTGGTACACTATATGACCAAGTAAAGTAAACAAAAATTAAACCACCAAAATTAATAGATAATTTCCAGCAACCATAAAATCAACACACACTCTCTCATTCATGTGGCCACCTCTCACACTCTTGCTTATTTTGTATTCTTCCCTTCGGTCTGTGGTATCCCTTGGTAAATTTATTCCACTAACATAATCCCTACTGTTTCTGTTGACTAATGTATCACCCCAGCTCATCCCAAAAAAATTAATGAGGTGAACGCCGAATCAGTTTACTTCCACGATGAATCCTGGTGACGATATAAGTCCTAAAGGGGTGTCTTCACTGTTCTAAAAAAACTAGCACTGTTCCTCCGATGCATGCACAGGGGAATGTAAGTATAGACACAGGAACTACAACTGAATATTTCCGTTGCGACAACTCTTGCAGTGTTGAGGGCGGGAGGGGAAAAACAGTCTGGTCTCCCGCTCGGTCTGGATCTACTATCTGGATATATTGGGTTACTACAAATATTGAATAGTGTGAGAATCCTTGGTGTTTACCGTTTTAAGAGAGGGGAACAAGTCTAGAAAATCTGGAGAAATGTGGTTGCTACAAATGTTACAAATGATGATGATGGATTTTCTATCGGCCGACTCTTTGCCAGAGGGCCACTCCTGCACAGTCTATAGATTTGTACTCCACTGGGATTACAACTGTCGGGTGTTGGGGAAAATAATAATAATGTTTCCAGGTATACACCACTTGTGGGCTGTTAAAATAATATTTCAGGATTTAGTAAGTCCGGTAGTTAAATTACAGTCACACCGTATAATCGGCTAGTATACACTTCTAGCATGAAATGGAATAAGGAAACGAAAAAGACCGCTGGTCGTCTACGAACGAACGAACGAACGAACGAACGAACGAACTTTATTTTCGAAGGGTAAAGAATTGGGCGCGCAGGCCCGTCTAACATTCTGCCCTTCCACTCTCATTAATCTTGCATACTATATCCTTTCATTCCCACATGATGCTTTAAGCATTAATTTAAAGGCATGCAACATTTTAAAGTTACCATAACAGCATTCATTTACAGTATGCAAGCATAATAATAAAAAAAATAAATGAGTAGGGTTTTTTTTTTTTTTTTTTGAAACAAACAAGCTAGTAAATGGGGGAAAAAAGTAATAATAAAATAAAATAAATAAAACAATAAATAAAAATAAATAAATTCTGTATACCGACACTCACTCATGCGGTCAATCCGTCTACAATTAATCTGTATTTTTGGTATGCGGGTACATTCTCACGACTCACATTTCTAAAGTACAGTATTATGTGGGTACATTCACACATACATTACATTATATAATAATATTTTAAAGTGAATATAATAATGATATTACATGGATATAAAACAAATTATTCACACACAAAAATGAGCGGAAGAGGAAAATAAATGTTGACCTATGGATGAGATGTTGACAGGCAAATACTGTTTCTATGGGGGTAGATAATCAGTGTTGAGGAAGTGTTTGAAAAGTGCTTTGTTAAAAGAATATTGTGTAGGTAGGCTTTTTAGGTGGTGTGGAAGGCTGTTCCATAAGTAGGCACCAGAGTAGGCTAGACTCTTTTTGAACAGGTCGATCCTAGGTTTGGGCAGACGTAACTGATGTAATCGTTGTCCCTCCCTATTACTGGTTTGAAACAATGATCTTAGGTACGACGGGGCATTGTTAGATAGAATTGTGTGAGTCAGCTTGGCTTTGTTGTAGAGAAGACGTTTTTTTAGCGACAGTATTTTGGGTTCTTTTCCTGTCCTTGTGTGTGGTGTCGTGCGATTATCGGTGATCAGACGCACTGCTCTCTTTTGCAGGGAGTGCAGTCTCTTCGAGGTGGAAGCAGGGCAACAATCCCATAGTGTAGAGCAGTAATCTAGATGTGTCTGTATATGTGAGGTGTAGAACAATAGTCTAGTGTCTGCGTCTAAGAAGTGTTTTATTTTGGCTAGCTGGTACGTCTTTTGTGCTATGTGTTTGGTTAAATTCCGTACATGGGAGTTCCACGTTAAGTGCTGGTCAATCGTGATCCCCAGAACTTTGTGTTCTGTTACATGTTCAATTTGTATTGATTCCGCGTGTAGCTGTAGCGATCTTTTGGTGCAGCTTAGTAGTTTCTGTCTGGTGGTAATCAACATAGATTTCGTTTTTGTTGTGTTTACTGGCATACGATTCATATTACTCCATTTTGTTAGATTGTCTACATCGCTTTGAAGAGTCATTTCAAGTGCCACGCAGTCATTGTCACTAGTGTAGATAGTACAATCATCTGCAAAGAGGTCACAAGTTGAATATTTTAGATGTAGTGGCAGGTCGTTGATGAACATTGCGAAGAGTAGGGGCCCAAGAATAGAGCCCTGTGGTACTCCTGTAACTACCTTCGAGAAATCTGATGCCGAGTTGTTGTGAAGCACTAACTGTTGTCGATCTGCCAGGAATGATTTGATGATGTTTAGTGGATTAGAGCCTATTCTGAGGGTTTCCAACTTTTGAACCAAGATAGTGTGGTCAATCATGTCAAATGCTTTCTTGAAGTCGACAAAAACAGCACCACATAATTTTCCATCATTTATGTTCGACAGCCAGTTGTCTGCCATTTTGGTGAGCGCTGTGTGACAGGAATGTTTGGGTCTGAAACCTGACTGGCTATCAATGAGCAGTTTGTTTGTTGTTAAGTGTTGAAATGTGGTGTTGTAAATGTGTTTCTCTAGTGGTTTTGAAAGAGATGATAGAAGGGATATTGGTCTGTAGTTGTTGGGATCGCTATATGAGCCAGATTTATAGAGGGGGTACACTTTGGCAGATTTAAAGGCTGTGGGGAAGTAGTTGTGTGCAATACATTGGTTGTACACATAGGTTAAGGAGTCGCAAATGATGGGCGCAGCGTAACGTAGAATCTTATTGCTGATACCATCAAGCCCAGATGAATTGTTGTTTTTTAATGCCAAGATATATTTGAGAACTTCATGTACTGTTAGAAAAGGAATATGTCTTAGATCTGTTGTGGTGTGTTCAGTGTTGCAGAAGGCTGTCAATTTACTAATATCGCAGTCCATTGGCTTTAGTGTCGACTTGAGAAGGCTAATTTCTGTTTTGAAGTGGTTGCTAAAATGAGTTGCCGTGAGGGAGCAGCTTTTTGGTAAAGAGTTTAGTGACTTTGATTTGTGTGTTAGTGTTCTAATGGCTGCCCAGACTTCTTTGCTGTTTGCTTTGTCTTGAATCATCTTTCTGAAATGTAGTTTCTTTTCCTGACGAATGAGATATTGTACTTTGTTTCTAAGCATCCGATACCTGCTGAAATCTTTGAGCTTATGTGCTTCGTCCCGCTCTCTCATTGTTGATAGTATTTCGTTGGTTATCCATGGGGTCTTTCTGATGTTTTTGACCCGAACCTGCTTTATAGGAACATGTTTGTCGAATACGTTGTTGAAAGTTTGTGTCCAGTATGTTATGGCTTCTTCTGGATGCGGAAGTTGGTACACGTATGAGAGAGGGGATATTTGTAGGTCTTGTAGGAATAATTGAATGTTAAAGTTTTTGAAATTCCTGTAATGGACTGTGATGTGTTCCGTTTTAGGTGCTTTAAACCCCTTTCTCGTCCAGGTACAGCAAATAGGATAGTGGTCACTTAATGATGTCTGTGGGACTATGCATTCTATAATGTTTTCTGGGCAGGTCGTATAGATATGATCAATTAGTGTAGATGATGAGTCTGTTACTCTCGTGGGTTGATTGATTAACTGTATGAGGTTGTATGAGATGGTGATATCATTCCACGTGTTGTTCGGTTTGTGAAGGTCAATATTGAAATCCCCCAGTAGAATAATTTCCTTCGAAGAAGCCCAAACGTTGTCCATCATTCGTGAGAATGTGTCAAACCATACAGCAGAAGAGCTAGGGTTTCGGTACAGGTAACCAATTAGAACGGGGGTCAGGTTGGGGAGTTTTATTTCCAGCCATAAACATTCAATGCCAGTATGTTCTAGATCATCACGGCGTCTGTACTGAAGAGATGTTGAGATGTATATGACTAGCCCTGTTTCATGTTGTCTGTTAGGATCCCTGCGAATGGTGGTGAATCCATTAATCCTAATTTCGTCATCTGTAATTTTGTCATTGAGACGGGTTTCAGAAAAACCAAATATGTGGAAGTTTTGTTGGAGGGAGGTGGAGACTTCAGAAAGCTTACCTAGCAGGTGGTAAATGTTTAAATGACCAATTTTAAGCCCTGATAGTTTAAGCCATGAATTAGTGGTATTGCCTATATTTTTGATTAGAGTTTTTGCACTCGGACATGATAATAGTCAATAGGAAAGAAATAATGAGGGGAGTAGGAATGAGTAAGAAGCAATAAAATTGGTACACAATGGTTTATACAAAATTGTAGACAAGTAATAAAATATGCACTGCTAGAGTCCGTGGACACTGTTTACAGTATCTTAATCTCTGCAAAAAGTGTGGTTTTTATCTTAAAATACAGTCTGTTCCGAACAAAAAGGAATATTTTTACTTCAACCACAGTCAATGTAGAGAATTAATCCTCCCGGGACAGTTAAAGGTCCACGCTGTGACTTAGTTAGTTAGTTTTGTGAGGATTTCCTAATTTTCCTCAATATGAAAAAACGAAGGTGCAGATGTATAAAAGATGTAAAAGAGAATGGTGAGCGTAGGAATGAGAGGAATAAGCACAGAGATAATAATAATAAGAAAACAATAGTATTAATACGATAGAGTTATTACTAAATCGGAAACAAATTTAGATACGCCCTGCTCTGACGAACAGAAAGAAATGTTTAAACAGACAATGTAATAAAAAAAAAAAAAAAAAAAAAAATTATTAACATCCAAAAGTGACAGTTAAAAGTTCAACGCTGATACTCAGCTATTTCTTTTATCTCAGGACAAAGGTCACTAAAGTGCTTCCGAAGAGAACGCGTCAGGTCGAATGTTACACTGCAAACTTGTTTAAAAAAAACAGTTTTAAGTTGCTTGGTTTTAATCTTGTTCTGTAGAGCCGTTTATAGACATCTGAAGAGCCTGCATTAATATTTCTGGACTATATTGAGTCAGTTGCCGTAAAACGGATGAATTGTGAGAATTCCGTTCTGTGCGGGTGGAGACGGGGTGAGAAAACTCCCATTTTCTAGCTGTAGTTCCTGCGTTGCGATTAATGTTGAGAATGGGTGTTACTTGTAGTCCAATCTGTCCATCTGTCCAGTGGTGTCTGTTGTGCAGTTAGCAGCTGGCTGGACTGTTGTGTGGGTAGTGGCGGATACATTTGGTCATAAAGGTTAGCGTGGGAGGTGGGCTTAAATGTAACTTTTCTAGATACTTGCTTGTCAGCTGAGGACGGTGATTGATGGTTATGAGCTGTTGTGCCTGGGTTTACTAAGTTAAGTGTATAATTTGTGTCCCTGGTGAATGAATGTGTGTGTTTCTGGTGTGTCCTCTGAGGAAACTTTAAATTTTTGGCTAGGTAGCTGGTCCCTAGTTTAGAAGTGTGTACCTGATCTCTGTATAGCAGTTTTTTTGGCGCACCTGACTTAGATGTGAAAAAGGGTGTGTTGTTTATGAAAGACGTGTTATGCTTTGAACAAAAAGTGTAAAGCACCTTGTTGTTGATATCCACAGTTTGGCGTGCTTTACCATAGCTGGGTGGAATAATTGACGAAATATATGTGGATGTGTTGGGAAATTTTTGTTTTATGGTGTCAATCATTCTGGAGATGTCTGATAGGTTAAGAGTGTGTCCATTTGTGCTGTCGTTTATCCCTACGTGTATTGTTGTTTTCTTTATGTTGGTGTTTGTGTTGAGACGGCTTATTTCATTGATAACTTCTACTATTCCGGCTCCAGGTAATGGTATAACAGTGACTAGTTCCCCTGGTGTTGTTGACATTCGATCGCTGTGAATGCCATTTAGCAATGAGTCTCCTATAATAATGTTGGTTGTGTTGTGAGGAATGTGACGATTAGGATGTGGCTGTGGTCGAATACGACGGCGTTGTTGGTGCCATTGCTCGTTGTCTTGCAGTAGGTGGTCAGCAGAATCTTGTGTCAAGTGACATTGGAGTTTACGTGCCCTGTCATCTTCTTCTGAGGTTGCTGTTTCGGAATCTGCTTGTGTAGATAGGATTGACGGATTTCCAAATCGATTGCTAATTTTTACTTCAATTGGGAATGTTTTATTTGGTCCTAATCGTCTTCCTACACTGCTGCCAATGTCCTTTTGGCTTTTAACATTATGATGCTGTCCTGGGCATGCTTTGTTTTGAGGAATTAGTGTTGGAGAAGGGGTGGGTAAGTTAAGTGGTGTAACTGGAGATTCATGATGAATTGCTTCTCGTGGGCTGTCAATCACCTCCCCATTTTCTTTTTTCTTATTACTTGAAATAGGTTGGTGGTTTAGGTGATGAACCAACCTTGTGTTTTCTCTGCGGAGAGTCATAACTTCATGTCTCAGTGTTTCAAGCTCTGTTTTCAGTGAGCTTTCTATATCCTGCTTGAATTTTTCAATGACGTTTTTCAGAGAACTTTCAATTATAGTTTCCAGCTCCTGACAGAAGTGTTTCTCTGTTCGTTGGCTTAGTTGTTCCATAACACACTCATTTGCTAATAGATATTTTGTGGAGCATGAGTAGACATCTGCGCTATTGACAGGCACTTTTGTTTGGAAAGTAGCTGTATCTGGGAGGCATGATGGGCTGGTGTCGTTCATATTGGATGGGTTATCTGAAGAATTGGGGAATACATCACTCAAAGTGTGGTTTACACTGACTTGGAAAGTAGCTGTATCTGGGAGGCAGGATGGGTTGGTCTCGTTCATATTGGGTGGGTTATCTGAAGAAGTGATGAATGCATTTTTCAAAGTGTGGTTTACGCTGACTTCAGTGGGTTGGTTGATGTGAACTTCTAGATAATTTATTGTGGGCTTTTGAGCTGTCGGTCCATTAGAGGTGGGTCCTGTTGGATCAAATATGGGTGGTGTTGGATCGAAAGTGGGTGTTGTTGGATCACACGTTGGTGGTGTTAGATCAGGGGTAAAGGTGGGTCCTGTTGGATCAAATATGGGTGGTGTTGGATCACAGGTTGGTGGTATTAGATCAGGGGTAAAGGTGGGTCCTGTTGGATCAAATATGGGTGGTGTTGGATCAAAAGTGGGTGGTGTTGGATCACAGGTTGGTGGTGTTAGATCAGGGGTAAAGGTGGGTCCTGATGGATCAAATATGGGTGGTGTTGGATCGAAAGTGGGTGGTGTTGGATCACAGGTTGGTGGTGGTAGATTAGGGGTAGGAGGACTGGCTTCAATGGTTAGCTGAGATTTTGCGTTGGTAGACTCGTCTCCTATCATTGTTGGAGAAGAAGTAGGATCAGTTACAATCATGGTTTTATCTAGAGCTGATCTTTGGAGGTGAGAAAATTCGACGTCCAACCATGTCTGTACGCACTCTGTCGTTCCTTGTGTTAAAATCTTATTTTTTGTGTGATACAGATGTATTGTGAGGAGGTCCGTGCTTATTTTATCCTCAACAATAGCGTTTAGTTGATCGCTCCGGGTTTCAATGGAACAGCTTTTGTAGTATTCTAGGCAAGTGTGTTTGAAAATTTCGTAATGTTGACTGTTACGGAATTCAACAGAGCAACATTGACCCTTGTTCGTTTGTTTGATGATCAGATGTGGAGGGTTGGTCCAGGCGTGAAGTTTTCTTTGTATGGCTTTTTCTTTGTTAAGGCAGTAGCTCTTAGTGACTGTAGAGGGACGTAATCTTCCATCTCTGGGTGGTTTTACTATCGCTGATACGACGACGCTGTTCTCCTCGCTCGCCATGATCACATTACATGCCTGAGGGCTGAAGGGCCGTGTAATTTAACATTGTGTATTGTTCCATAGCCAGAAGGTCACCGTCAAAATTTAGAATGTGTAACAACTGTTGAAGTAGTTTTCGATTTATCGACAAATGGTGGCAGGACACAATACCGTCATTCCATACAGAAAAAACACAATATTAATACGTGAATTTAACACAATTGCAATATAAACAATTTCATTGTATGTCAAACAAAACCGCCAACACAGGGATGTATAAACCATCCATATTAAATGGGAACAACTTAGAATAAAATATCCAAAATGTAGAGCCAAGTAAAAACACGTCCGCACATGTGTCCAGCGTGGTCTGCGAAAAAATACAACAAACATTTGTGGGAAAATGCTACCACTCTATGTAAATATAAATATGTATAGACGGGGACACGACAGTCTCTTCTCCGCTCTGTCAAATCCTGACGAATTTAAAAGATACACGGTGTTCCTTCTACGCCTACACACACAGACATCGCTGGCCGCGGATTTGGGTCGGACTGAGCCGATGAAGATTCTCCCGCCCCTTCTGGCGGCTGGCAGTCACACGCACAGTGTGTTATTTATTATTTTTCTCACAATGCGCCACGTACACCTTATCACCTATCATCTAGTAGCTAGTAAATTGTCGGTGTCTGTTAATTTGTCGTATGGCATTAAAAAAAATAAAGACGCTATAATAACAATAATTAAAACATGAAATATAAACAGTATTTTTTCCCTCCCACTATCAGCCGTCTAGCCTCTAAGTCCGGTCTGGTTAACCGTCTTGTTTCAGCTATGTAGCGTCGGTGATGTGATCTAACGTTTTAATTCGCCTTACTAGCAAAGAAAAAAATCTAAGTGAAGTATTTAACTGTATGTTTAAAGTATTTAAGTGTTTAACTTTAAATGCTATCACTGAAAAATACTTCTAACACTTAGAACCATTTACCAGAAAATCCAAAATGAAAATCTCCACGAATCAGTTTTTAACCAATAATCTAAAATGAAATGGTTATGTCTACGCGCTAGACTGTCTTCTCAAATTCTGACTGACACTGATGGTTGGGTTAAAGAAAAACAGCAATATATATATATATATATATATATATATATATATATATATATATATATATATATATATATATATATATATATATATATATATATATATATATATATATATATATATATATATATATATACACATACATATCAATCATTGGATTTCTTTCATCTCTAATGGTGTTATTTCGCACTACTATGTGGGACAAAAATTCAGAAGCAGAGATGCAAGATAAGGCTTTCGTTTCGGTCTTCCAGAGGTTCTCGTCGTCTGGAGTGGTGACCGACATCAAAGACTTTCTGCTCTCCTAGCGGTTTTACCTGTAGAATGCTCGTGTTCCGAGATCAAAGGATATTAGGGATTTTTAGATTTCCCCTGAGAAAACTTCAAAGGGTCACGTCCGCCTTTCTCACGTGCTGTTTGTCTGTCAAGTATTATAAGATTGACAGATGAGCTCGCGTGAGTGGAAAGGAGTAAAACAAAGCGTGATTTGTTTCCTGTTATGACTGACATGTCAACGGAGATTTTAAACACGAAGATTGTTAGCCCGTGTTGACAAGAAAGAGGGCGGGGACAAAAGGGTGAGCTGCCGAAATAGACAGTTGGTATAATGCATGTTTATCTAGCAAATCAGAGAGCAGCTATAAGGTTACAATAAGCTGTCAGATTACTGTAGTCTCTTTTCCAGTACACGTCACATCCGTCAAAACGACCTCTTTTTCTGTCAGTATTTATTGGTTTTGTTTTTTATCTGTTTTTTTTTTTTTTTGTTCTCTTTGATTCTTGACATGAAAACAATGTATACTTTTTGTGTGTGACGAGACTAGTTGTGTGTGTACGAGAGGAAAGATAGACATGCTAAAAATGACTCGTAAAAATCTAGAGGCACACACGAACTGCTTACACATCGAATGACGGAAGAACACAATTTGTTTCAATCTCTATCTAATTCAACATAATGATATAGTCGAAATATGGCGTGAGTGGACATTGTCAAAACAATTTATACCAGCACTACAAAGCTTTACAACAGGCTACAATAATCGGGTCATCAAGGTGTGGTTAAACTTGACCACAAAACGTATAACTGGAAAAACTCCATAACTACTTGCTAACATTATGTGGTGAAGTGGGATGTTATAAATATTTATAGGGGACTTAGTGTACTGACTGAGATCAGCTGTGAAGGTATCTATATCTATTAAGAGTAGTGTATTATAAGATAACCTTACTTGCTACCACATATCTATATATCTCAGTCAGAATTATTCTGGAATAGTGTGATGACTACGTTATGTGTCTAGGGTATGTGTATGATGAAGTGTAAGTCACAACAACAGACAGATAAACAATTTAATTTAATCCACTACTCTTAACAACACTGTGACACTCACATACATATAACACTCTACAAGGATATCTTAAAAGAGTCACTGATAACTTTTCAAATAACAATATGTATTCATTACTGGCATGAATGAATATGTGTCCTGATTCAACTACAAGGGAACCAGGAATCACAATCAATTTAAATTACAAGTTATATGTACAGAATTTACCAACATGAATATAGTAGTGACATATATTATTACAAATATCCTATGTGTGTCAGTTGTGTAGTAGTAAAATGAGGTAATACTGGTTTTGTTTTGTTCAAGCTCTGTTGGTATTTGTCATCATGACTTCAATAGTTTGTCTTTAGGGACTAGTATTGGAGATGTTCTCAGTTCCTGATATTAAGACAATTAAATTCCCCTCTGAATGTTATTTTTATAAAGTCATTTCAAGATGAGGGGACATAATGTTGAGCTCAGCTGGTCAAATCAGCTTATCTTGAGTGATGGCGGCAGGAAAGGACTCCTCTGCTCGAATTCTCCTCTGGGCTCTGGAGACACCTCACTGATAGCTAAATGGACCAAGGAGTATGCTGTCCGACTCTGGATTCAGCAAAGCTCTGACCAGGTGCTGCTCAGTACCATCAAGACCACGGTCCCTGTAAACAAGAAGGATGTACCTTCTACTTCATAACTAATTGATACTCTAGTTCTACACGGAGCACAATACAACACAAACATTGAGTTCAGAGCGTTAGGCCAACTGTCAGCTTCATCTGAAATACTTTATACCAGTATTTACCTCCTTAATGGTTACCACGCCTCTGCACTTCCAGCATTATTTCTGTCTAATCAATCATCCAGGTGTCAGTGTACTATTTGGCCATTCCATGCCGTTTTACTTCCCTCCGACACCCTCTGTTCAGGCTGGAGCATTATAGGCTTTATCTCTTGTTTGCCACTGAACTACACATATATATATACAGGCATAAATTAACAATTTACATTCAATTTTCTTAAAAAGATACTGAATGGTTCAAGCTTACCACAATTTCATGGAAATAAACACAGATACGTTGATTAGCAATGAATTCTGGCACAATTACTGGCACAAATTCCCATCTGCTTATGTTCCAGGCTTTTATTTTAGCAAAAATGTGAGCTGGCTTCAACGCACTGTCGCTTTATCAAGCTTATTTGCACTAGTGGTCTCGAACTAACGCTCCTAAGTGAGTATATCAGCGAGTCTAGCCAATGAGGCCACGTTTCGACAAGTGTTTGAAAAAATGTTACCTTTCTACGTCTCCCTAACAACCAAGATAGTATTTATAGCCCGACCAATCGTGGTTAGTTTTTCATTTGTTGCGCTCCAATCAATTTGGAGTTTACATGGTAGGCTATTTATGTAACGTAAGGTTTTTTTCAAACACGTTATAAAAAATTTTATGAGCAGAAATGATTTTGTGTTGTCAGGCATCCCCACTATTTTATTTTGGTTATAATTTATTAATTCCTGGACTATTTGCGTAACGTTTTACATATTCTTTGTCAGCAAGCACTAAGGAACCCAAATATCCAAATTTAAAAGAGCTACGTGGCTGCGTTCAAAATATGTATTTTCTACCTCCTGTTTCGAAGATGTGCTGTCTGGGTACTGTTATGTTTTCAACCGTAAACCCATCTATTGTTATCTTTCCTAATAAGCGTTTTTTATGATTTTAAAACCTAACTCTGGGAAGGGTAGTGAATTTATCACTGTCCGTCTGAAAAAAAAATTAGTGCATGTAGTCTTACACGCGTGATGGCAGCATTTGTGTATCGCGCGAAGCGTGTTGCATGCGTTCCTGATTTTCAGCCCTCCCTCTCTCTTTATCCTTTAGTCCATCTGTTCGTTCGTTTTGGTAACGCAGTGTAGAAAAAGACATGAATGGAATTTAAAATTTAGGTCAACTTGCATATTTCAAGGTTTTTCTTAGAAAGGCAGCACATTTTATTGTGTGTTTGGGAAACGCGTGTATGTTGCAGAAGGCCTATATTTAACGTGGAAACGTTACAATTTGCAGACGAAGCATAAAACAAAGGGGATTTCGAGTACTGTCATTGTGACAGCACTGTTCTTTACCATTCTTCTTCCTTTATTTATTATATGTATTTATTAGGCTTTATATTTACTTGATAATTTATATATGTGGATTAGAATATTCCACGACACCCCCCTCTTAAAACAGACATTATATGTCAGTCCTTTATTCTATATACACATAGAGAAATTTATTATTAGTTCTGGGGTTTACGGTGATTCTCATCACACGGATGGCGGCTTAGAAAATCCGCTCCCAAATTGGTTTTTCCAGATATATACTCAATGCTAAAATTATATGGAGCCAAAAGTAAAGACCATCGGAGTAACCTGGAGTTCTCATGCCTAGCCTGTGCTAGAAACGATAACGGTTTGTGGTCTGTTTGCAACTTAAATGCCTTCCCATATAGATAAATATTGAATTTCTTTATCGCCCATATTACTGCAAGACATTCTTTTTCGCTAGTTGAGTAGTTGATTTCAGCTTTATTCAACTTTCTGCTAGCATATGCCACTGGGCTTAATTCCCCATCCAATGCATCTGATTTCTGTAGTAGAGTTGCACCTAACCCAATATTACTTGCATCCGTCCTTACAATGAATTCTTGACTTAAGTCAGGTAATTTCAAAATGGGTTTACTTGTGAGCTTTTCCTTCAATTCTTGGTAAGTCATTTCACATTGTGGTGTCCATGTAATGCGATCTGGATGTCCTTTACGTGTCAATTCAGTTAACGGTGCACATATGGAATTAAAGTTTTTGATATACTTCTGGTAGAAACCACATAATGAGACAAAGGATCTCACGTCCTTCTTGGTTTGTGGTCTCGGGGCGTTCTGTAGTTTCTCTAAATTCTTTGGGTCAGGGGTCATGTTTCCCTGATAAACTGTGTGTCCCAAAAATTCCAATTCTTTACATCCAACGCAACATTTAGTTGGTCGGGCTGTTAAATTTGCCTCTCTAAGTCGATTAAACAGCATGTTCAGAGAGTCAATGTGTTCCTCAAATGTTTCTGTTGCTATAAGGATATCATCCATAAAATTTGTTATACAGGGATTATTCAGAGGATCCAATAATTTTCTCATCATTCTAGAGAAGACACTAGGCGCATTCTTCAATCCAACTGGCAATCTATTAAACTCATAGTGTCCTTCTGAAGTACTAAAAGCTAGGTATGGTCTAACCTCAGGCTTCACTGGAATCTGATAGTATCCTTTACTCAGATCCACTTTTGAGAAATATTTAGCTTTATTTAGTCTGGCAAACAGCTGATTTGTATCCGGCAATGGATCCACCTGTCCTTCTGTAATAGCATTCAGTCTCCTGTAATCTATACAGAGTCTATGTTCTCCAGAGGGCTTCCTTAAGAGTACAACACCGGAACTATACGAAGACTCACTGTGCGAAATAATTCCTTCCTTCAACAGATAGTCTATCTCTTCCTTCAAAGCTTTCTCCTTAGCAAACGGAATCGAATATGGTTTCATACAGACAGGTGTGGAGTCTATTAGTTTCATATCATATTCCAATAGGTTTGTATGCCCTGGTCGGTCTGTTAACACCTCTGCATGATTATTTAGAACCTGTTGCACTCTCTCTTTCTGAGTTTTCGTTAAATGTGTACTGATTTTCACCTGTGCTGCTGTCTCACAGGGGTGTAATGGATATTCAAATGAGGAAAGTGGTTCCTTTTTCATCTCCATGGCGATGGACAAGGTCAACAAGTGTGTCTCTTCCTGATGTTCTCTTTCCAAATATTTCTTCAGGAGATTCACATGATAGATTTTTTCTTTCCCCTTCTTATCTATCTTATAATTTGTTCTAGATACCTTCTCTAAAACTGTATATGGACCCTGCCATCCAATTTGTAACTTATTCTGACTCCCGGCAAAAGAAGCAGTACTTTCTCTCCCACAGCCAAATTTCTGTCTTTCGCCTTCCTGTTATAATAGGCAGCATGTTTCTTCCTGGCTTGTTTCAAATTTTCATTGGCAAGTTTCCAGCCAGTTTTCAACCGAGTGGTCAGCTCATTCACATATTGGTATGAAGATGTAATGTTTTCCTCTGCCTTTTCATCAGTCCACGTTCTTAACAAAGCTACATATGGACCTTTAATTGTGTGGACCTATTTGTCCATGCACCGGTATGGTCTCTTCCACTCGAAGCTTTATAGTGATGATTTTTCCTCCCAGAATTATCATTCACAAAACGACCGCTACCAATTCTTTTGGGGCTTTCTCCCCACTTAAAATTCTTGATGAGAGATTTCCTCCCTACATCCTCTTCCTCCAGTTTGTTTAAGTCCGATTGAGGGATTTTCGGCTTATCCTGGGGTAAGACATCTTTTTGCACTCTCCGCATAGTGGCCATTGTAAAACAGTTAAGTGAAGCTTGTCCGTGAAAAGGGGCTTCCCATTCCATTTGGTCCACTTTATCAAATCTATTTTTCTTTTTATTATCAGGCCTAATTTTGCCCCATGGCGTGTCCAGGTCCTGATCCATGTTCCCACTTGTGGGTGTTCCCTCATGTGCTATGCTACACCTTTCTACAAAATTCTCAATGTCCCATCTTGCTTTGGGCCAATAATAATTGTGAGCCACCTTTTGAATGATGGTACCTATTTTCTCATGGTCCCCATCTGGTTTCACATGTAGGCTCCTTATTAAGTCTGTCCTATATCTTTTAGGAAGTACCAGTTGTCCTTGACCTTTGGATCTAGCTCCAGTCTTCCTATACATCAACTTGTTTTTCATGTAAAAATCTCCCTTGCCTGGAGTTGTATGACAAGTTGACAATTTTCTGAAACAAGGCTTGAGTGTTTTATCCCCAGCCTGTGCCTTCCTCATCTCTTCTGGAGTGGTATCCAACATAATATCCTCCTCCTGTCTTGAGGTCGACCTGACCTGAAGGTTTGCCATATACACAGGTTTCCTTCTGCAACGGTCAGTGTCATGATTGTCCATCTGACAATTCTTACACCACCTTTTTCCTTGGTTGAAAGATTTTCTTTCATCATATTTCCTTTCATCGAATTGTGGGAATTTATTTTTATTTTCATACCGTGGCCTATCAAATTGGTGCTTACCTTTATTTTGATCCCTAGGATCAAATTTATTAAAATTCTGTGGTGCCCTAAAGTTATCCACTTGTTTCTTTTTATTACCTGTTACCTCTGCTTGAGCTGCTTGATACCTTTCAGCAACATTTAGCAACTCATCCAGCCTCTCTGCACCTTGTTCCATGAGAAACTTTCTCAGGTCTGGAGCCATGGACTCTCTTAATTGCTCTATAAGGACCATTTCCTTAAGATCTTGGGTTTTCCCCAGAGAAGTCCATTTCTCCAAGTATGTCTCTATTCGTGCAGAGAACTGGTGATAGGTTTCACCTGACAGTAGTTTAGCATTCCTAAATTTTTTCCTGTAAAACTCTGCATTCTTTTCATACCTTAACAAAAGAGCCTGCTTTAGCATGTCATAATTTTCCTGATCACCTCTGCTCATTTTTGCAAAAACTTCATAAGCTGCCCCACGAAGTCCCTGAGATAACTTTAAGCTCCACCTTTCTCTCTCTAACCCATATGTGGTAGCTAATAGTTCATACCGATTTATATAGCTCTCAATATCATCGTCTTTCTCAACAAAATGATCTAAATGAAAAATCATAGCTGAGGTTGAGGCTCCCTGAATAACCGTAGCATCAGAGGCAAAGGGACTGGCACCATTTTCATGAGCATGGCCTTGAAACTCAAACTCCCTTAGTCGTAATTCATGTTCCCTTTGTAATCTTTTCTCCTCCTTTTCTGCTTCCCTCTCTGCAGCTAATCTCTTCTCTTCTCTTCTGCAGCTAATTTCTTCTCTTCTCTTTCTGCAGCTAATTTCTTCTCTTCTCTTTCTGCAGCTAATTTCTTCTCTTCTCTTTCTGCAGCTAATCTTTTGTCTTCTCTTTCTGCTTCCAATTTCTTAGCCTCAGCCTCAGCTTGTAACCTTCTTTCGGCTTCTTTTTCTAATCTTCTTTCTTCGCGTTCAATAAATTTGTCACATTCCGTGGTGACATAGGCAACCATAACTTGCCCATCTAATCCTAACTCTTTTGCAGTCTGTACAGCAGCAGATCGAAACTTGGCCAGGTCCGCCATTGTCTATTAGGTAAATTTCTACAATGTCTAACCAACAATTCAAATTCTAAATATATATAATGGACAACACAGGCACCGTGAGCTCAACCTTATTTAATTCCACCCAAGGATACCTTTTAATTCTTATATTCCCTGAAGTGAATTACCCCCAATATTTTTAATAGGGAAAGATTCAAAATCCCGGACGAGCCCCCAATATATGTGGTGAAGTGGGATGTTATAAATATTTATAGGGGACTTAGTGTACTGACTGAGATCAGCTGTGAAGGTATCTATATCTATTAAGAGTAGTGTATTATAGATAACCTTACTTGCTACCACATATCTATATATCTCAGTCAGAATTATTCTGGAATAGTGTGATGACTACGTTATGTGCCTAGGGTATGTGTATGATGAAGTGTAAGTCACAACAACAGACAGATAAACAATTTAATTTAATCCACTACTCTTAACAACACTGTGACACTCACATACATATAACACTCTACAAGGATATCTTAAAAGAGTCACTGATAACTTTTCAAATAACAATATGTATTCATTACTGGCATGAATGAATATGTGTCCTGATTCAACTACAAGGGAACCAGGAATCACAATCAATTTAAATTACAAGTTATATGTACAGAATTTACCAACATGAATATAGTAGTGACATATATTATTACAAATATCCTATGTGTGTCAGTTGTGTAGTAGTAAAATGAGGTAATACTGGTTTTGTTTTGTTCAAGCTCTGTTGGTATTTGTCATCATGACTTCAATAGTTTGTCTTTAGGGACTAGTATTGGAGATGTTCTCAGTTCCTGATATTAAGACAATTAAATTCCCCTCTGAATGTTATTTTTATAAAGTCATTTCAAGATGAGGGGACATAATGTTGAGCTCAGCTGGTCAAATCAGCTTATCTTGAGTGATGGCGGCAGGAAAGGACTCCTCTGCTCGAATTCTCCTCTGGGCTCTGGAGACACCTCACTGATAGCTAAATGGACCAAGGAGTATGCTGTCCGACTCTGGATTCAGCAAAGCTCTGACCAGGTGCTGCTCAGTACCATCAAGACCACGGTCCTGTAAACAAGAAGGATGTACCTTCTACTTCATAACTAATTGATACTCTAGTTCTACACGGAGCACAATACAACACAAACATTGAGTTCAGAGCGTTAGGCCAACTGTCAGCTTCATCTGAAATACTTTATACCAGTATTTACCTCCTTAATGGTTACCACGCCTCTGCACTTCCAGCATTATTTCTGTCTAATCAATCATCCAGGTGTCAGTGTACTATTTGGCCATTCCATGCCGTTTTACTTCCCTCCGACACCCTCTGTTCAGGCTGGAGCATTATAGGCTTTATCTCTTGTTTGCCACTGAACTACACATATATATACAGGCATAAATTAACAATTTACATTCAATTTTCATTAAAAGATACTGAATGGTTCAAGCTTACCACAATTTCATGGAAATAAACACAGATACGTTGATTAGCAATGAATTCTGGCACAATTACTGGCACAAATTCCCATCTGCTTATGTTCCAGGCTTTTATTTTAGCAAAAATGTGAGCTGGCTTCAACGCACTGTCGCTTTATCAAGCTTATTTGCACTAGTGGTCTCGAACTAACGCTCCTAAGTGAGTATATCAGCGAGTCTAGCCAATGAGGCCACGTTTCGACAAGTGTTTGAAAAAATGTTACCTTTCTACGTCTCCCTAACAACCAAGATAGTATTTATAGCCCGACCAATCGTGGTTAGTTTTTCATTTGTTGCGCTCCAATCAATTTGGAGTTTACATGGTAGGCTATTTATGTAACGTAAGGTTTTTTTCAAACACGTTATAAAAAATTTTATGAGCAGAAATGATTTTGTGTTGTCAGGCATCCCCACTATTTTATTTTGGTTATAATTTATTAATTCCTGGACTATTTGCGTAACGTTTTACATATTCTTTGTCAGCAAGCACTAAGGAACCCAAATATCCAAATTTAAAAGAGCTACGTGGCTGCGTTCAAAATATGTATTTTCTACCTCCTGTTTCGAAGATGTGCTGTCTGGGTACTGTTATGTTTTCAACCGTAAACCCATCTATTGTTATCTTTCCTAATAAGCGTTTTTTATGATTTTAAAACCTAACTCTGGGAAGGGTAGTGAATTTATCACTGTCCGTCTGAAAAAAAAATTAGTGCATGTAGTCTTACACGCGTGATGGCAGCATTTGTGTATCGCGCGAAGCGTGTTGCATGCGTTCCTGATTTTCAGCCCTCCCTCTCTCTTTATCCTTTAGTCCATCTGTTCGTTCGTTTTGGTAACGCAGTGTAGAAAAAGACATGAATGGAATTTAAAATTTAGGTCAACTTGCATATTTCAAGGTTTTTCTTAGAAAGGCAGCACATTTTATTGTGTGTTTGGGAAACGCGTGTATGTTGCAGAAGGCCTATATTTAACGTGGAAACGTTACAATTTGCAGACGAAGCATAAAACAAAGGGGATTTCGAGTACTGTCATTGTGACAGCACTGTTCTTTACCATTCTTCTTCCTTTATTTATTATATGTATTTATTAGGCTTTGTATTTACTTGATAATTTATATATGTGGATTAGAATATTCCACGACACATTAGCTAGATTCGACTCAATGAAAACTAAACTGCCAAAATAGTAGGATGTTATCTAACGTACAGGAGGAATACTTCAAACAAACATCTGCTGATAGAAAAAAAAACAACCGTCAAATACTGAAATGGCTTACGGGTCTCTCTCCCCACTATGTCAACCGCTCTCCACAGCAAGCTTTCTGAAAACTGACTACCTTCCTCTCTGATCCGTGGTTCCTGACGAGCTGACCACGTCATGTGATCTCGGGTTCACGAAAAATGAACAGCTCTGACTAAAGCTCTGAGCTGTCACTAACAGCACGTCAGCTGTAGCATGTTGACCCATTTGCCTAATATTCTTCGTAGAGTAAAAATATCGTCCAATCAAAATCACGCACCCTCTTGCAACTAATTCTCTAGACCTAAAGGTCTGTTGTATTTGGACATGCACCCTAATATAACCGGCTCAGTTACGCGCCTCGCCAAAACGAGGCAAAATTTTATTTAAAAAAAAAAATAGAAAGTAACAGCAGAGGAAATTTTGTGTAAACGGTCCCATGGATTTATATAATTTGCAAACAGAGGGAATGAGGAAAAGTAACGGAATTTATTGCACTCTATGAAGCAAAAGGCCATATTGTTATCTTCTATAAAAAATGTTGCCATGTGCTTTAACCAGCAATGTAGAAGATAGAATGGAAATGGTCTTTCAATATTTGCTAAAATTCCTAGGCCCCATCAATGTTTGGTGGTCTAGTGAAAGACTTTCAAGTACACTGTTGTGTACAATTTCCAGAGGACAGCCACACCAATCACATGTTAAGTAATTTATGTGGAAAATTCCACCAGCTACTGTGAGGTGTCAAATTCAAAGTGACTGGTGTAGGGATGAGAAAAACAGTTATGCAATACAAGTAGAGACAAGATATAACTTTAATAATAAAGGACAGTTGACTGAACATCTTATGTATTCTGAAGATTCCAGAAAGGACTTCTTAAATTGATTATTGAATGAACTCAAGTACATTTGTAATTAAAAGTTTCTTCAGTCATTCATTATTTCATCATCCAATCATTGCGCAAGAAAGGCCAACAAGATAGATGTAAATAAATAATGATAAATTAATTGTAACTCTCTGAATTGTCACATTTATAATGTTGCATTTTTGAGTTTTACTAAATTATTAACTTATCATAGGTTAGTTACATAGCACGGTGGCAACTTAGGATCTGACTTTACCCTGAATACTATCTGAAACAGATACCTTCACAGCCGTGACTATCCTGTGATACCAGTGCTCTTCTCTGACACTGGGACTACATTCTTGTCAGACAGAATTCTTCTTCTGTTCTTGTGGTAATTACTACTGACTGCAAACTCAAAAAAAAACTTTCGCTACATCAGCTATACTCCCAAAGAAGCATACACCTGATACGGCCGTCACAAAACATACCGTTACATTCGTCATTATCAATATCTTTTATCTCATCGTGGGAACATCTTCAATAAAAACATACCAAGCGTTCCTGCCTTGTGCCATCCGTTCTAGGTCTTTTCATGTCTATTTCCAATGCCTCTCTATATGTGTGCCTGTTCTTTGAGTAACCCTCTATTTATGTTACTCTGGCAGACTCCAGAACATCGACTGCCCTATAATGCTATCATCATGTGTTTAATGTGTCCATATTATTGTTCAGGTTTATGGGGCTTAACGTTACTGCAGGACCTGTTCAAGGTCTTTCATGAAGGGTAGCTGTTTTTTCGACGCGGTGGTATCTGTCCTCAAAATTGTGGGTTCGGGTCCCTTGGTAAGCTTTATCACTTTTGTTGCTTTCCTGTTGTCTAGTTTTCAACTTATTTATTTCTTACGAGTACCTGCTGTTATGTCTAAATATCATAACATTGGTGGTCTACGATCACTTCCTGGTTTGTTGTTTACAGACGGTTGTCATGAGTTTCCGTATTTATTTTTATATGTATTATTTTGTTTTACTTTACTGTAAGCTTAAAGCGGTGGTTCAAAATGAGGTCAGAATTTTTGCTTTCTGTCACTTTAATAATTTCGTTTTTAAACATCCTTTTTTTTTCAAGTTTGGCTATCCACACAATTTCTTGTGAATATAGCCAGATGTTTAAGTTATTCCTTCACAAACATTCCTGGGTTATGTCCTGCATATCTCATTGATTTTTCCATGTTTAAAGAGAATAGATAATGCGATAAACACGCCATATCTATCTGCATTATCTGCTGGAAACGGCCCATTACATGCACGAAGATTGTGTAGAGAGTTTCACTTACTGTACATTTTCGTTTCGTGCAAACACAATAATTTTGTATAGGCATGTCTAACCTGTCTTGATGGGTTTTTGTTATGCGGTTTCCTGTGTCTTTGTTTTTTTTTTTCTGTTTTTTTTTTTTTTTTTTTTACTTGAATCTTAATGATGCGTGGTTGACCCACTGTGGTATTATTTTTCTTTCCTTGAATCTAAATGCTGCGTGGTTGGCCTGTGGTGGTTAAGTTAATGTTTTTTTCTGAAATCTTAATGCTGCGTAGTTGGACCATTGTAAAAAAAAAAAAAAAAAAAAAGTAAAGTTATCCCATAACAGATACTGCCGTAGAAAAATGAAGTGTTGGAGACTTCACTATATTAGGACCAGCATCTAGAGGTGGGGTGACCAGTTCTTTTCCTCGCGCTGCCTTTTCCTTTCCTAATTCAAGAGAAAAGTCAGGTACCCATTTACAGCCGGGCATGCTGAAGCGTGACGATACTGTGAATCCAACCCTGTGTTGCATCAATATATACAACACAATGCTGCCCTAGTCAAACTTCACGCGAAAATATCAGTCGCGGGTATGCCACAGCATCTAGTCGTCCCTTCAACGTAGGCAGTCGTATAAAGAACAGCAAAGTTAACCATGAAACGCAATGCATGGCGCACACCGGCCAACTGTGTCAATACGTAAGGTCCATACTGGTGATATCAAAATCAACATGTTTATTTCGAATACTTCAGGTAGAATACGCAGTGACGGTCATTATAATTCTATGTTCCGTCAGTCTTCATATAAGCAAAACGGCACGCTATCCAGTAAGACTGACAATCTTAGACCGTAGTGGTATTCAATTCATAAACAGTGAATCCATTCTTCTCCACAATGACCCTTCGCACCCTTCCGTAACTGGTAAACCGCATGTCTGGTTTTGTGTGGTGTGCAGATGTGTTCAGTCAAAACAATGTTCATACAAAAATAACAGGGCAATCCACATAGGACGTCAGTAAACTCACGACGTATAAAGTCAATGATTCTTGTAACAGCCGTTGACGTTTTTCTTCATTATTTATTGGGGACGCCACAGTGACAAAATGGTTACGCGAATATGTGGGCACATCAAACAGTCATTATCACAGCAACATTCAATACAGCAATAGACGGTAGACAGCATTACAATGATGAGTCAGATGCATGTTATATTTCATAGTGCTGTAAATGTAGTCAGGTGAAAAACTCCATCCTTTTCTATAACAGCCAGGAGATAACCAGATGTATGAGATCAGTTCACTCTCCTTAATCTGACTTCAGCAAGACAGACACGTCTGCCGAAGTATAAATAATGTCCTCAAAAATATCCTCTAGATAACAAAGGTTTTTCAAACCTAGTTCAGGTAACCAAGTAGCAAGTAATAGTCCTTGGGACCTGCATCAACCGATGCAGCACAATACAGCGACATGTGAGCTAGGAAAACATCTCGTGACGACGACTTTCGAAGACAGGCTATGAGCCAGAAATCGTTCACGACCAAAAATCGATAGAGTTAATGAAAATGTTAATTTACCTTGCTTTCATGAAATACACAGAAATATCACGCCTCCCGACATGTGGGAAACACTAGAGGTATTATCTCGAATAAACGAAATATCCATTAAGAGGACTACACATCCCTGACAGAACAAAAAATAGCGGAGATCCCCTCTTCAACGAGGCATCTCTTTCGCCATTCCAAATCGCTCACTCCACTAGTGGTGGGCGGAAACCGATCGACCAAAAAGCAAGACAAGTCATGCGCAGTCCAGCGCAAAATGACCACAGCTCAAACTTAACTGCATTCGATACCAACGCGAGAAGACAAATGCTTACCGAGAAAAGTGACTATAAATTTCAAGCAGTTGTTGCCCTTGCGTTATAAAATAGATATTGTAATAAAATGATGTTGCGAGAATTTATCACGCAACATATCACCACCTCCTCCCGATAAAAAAAAAAATGTGGAACATATTTTTTTTTTTTTTAAATATCAAAGAGCATGCGATAAGCGGCTCAAAACGCACGAATTATGCGCTGATAATTAATTAAATTGCCTAACATGAGGCTAAATATAGAGTGTCTGGTGAGGATATACCTCAACAGAAAAATAAATATGTCTCAAAAAATATTCACATCGGGGAGGTGTCACCAACACACATCACGTTAGCATGTAAACACAATATACGTATGCAAGTTACCATAATCATCATTAAACAGCATACTCTAATATTGTCTTTAAAAATGGATGTACAAATCTGATAGGAAAATTTAAATAGTACATTATTTGGCATGTAATGACATAAGTACATAGTAAAGTTAAACTACATGACGATCCAGGACATATGCTCTGGTATTCCGAGGGTAAGTACACAATCTAGAACTCGTCATGCTTGATACTAGTAAGGTAAGTCCTCAGCTCAACAATGACATTCTGAGAAAGTACAAGCAATATAATGCTAATTAATAACTAATATGCTTCATAAGGTACAATACATTATTAATAATTGTGGCTGTTTAGTAAACTAACGGCCCTTATATTAACTACTCAGTCCTCCTCTATCATCTTAAAAAACGAACAGAAGAAGATGACAACAAAGCACGATAGTGTGTACATATAAAGTGAGTACAGATGTGCTAATCTATTGTAGTAATATAGGTGTGTTATGACTCTGTAATATATAGGAATATAGGACAGAAGTATTAGTTGGAGTCATGTGGGCATCTAGACAAAATGTCAGCCATCACATTATCCGCACCACGGATAGCTCGTACCGTGAAGTGAAAAGGTTGAAGAGCTATAGCATATCGAGTGGATCTCGAACTCTTCAAATTCTTAGTCTGAATAGCTGTAAGAGCTTTCTGATCAGTCTCTAGAATGAAATGTGCGCCCAGGAGGAATCTTTGTAGCTTTAGAATTGACCAAACCATCGCTAACAACTCACGGTCTAAAACCGAGTAGTTCCTCTCTGCCGCATTTAGTTTTCTAGAAATGTACATAACAGGATGCAGAGTATTTGCATATTCTTGCATCAGTGCTGCTCCAATCCCAGTGGATGAAGCATCACTCCGAAGAACAAAAGTCCTATCAAGAGTAGGTAATCTTAAGATGGGAGGAGAAGAAAATATATTCTTGATTTGGTCTAATGAAGATTGGCATTCTTCAGACCAACGGACCAGATTAGGCGAACCTTTCTTCAACAATGTTGAGAGAGGTGCCATGATCGAAGATAAATTTGGAATAAATCTCCCATAAAATTGAATTAAACCTAAGAGACTCCTAACTTGTTTCTTCGTTTTAGGAACAGAGATGTTCAGTATTTTGGAAGTATTGTGGTCTTCTGTCTTCAAGAGACCATGACCAACACGATGACCCAGGAAAGAGATTTCACCAAAACCAACAAAAGCTTTAGAAGGTTTTGCTGTCAAATTATTCTCACGTAGAGTGGACAGTAAGTCATATAACCCTAAATAGTGATCTTCCCAGGTATCACTGAAGAGACAGATGTCATCTAAGTATGCGATGACATCCGAACGATGTGACAGAATTCGACGCATCATGCGAACGAAAGTGGCAGGGGCGTTCATGAGACCAAAAGGCATAACATTCCATTGAAATAGACCCCTAGGTGTAGAAAAAGCAGTAAGAGGTTTGGCATGCTCTGCTAAAGGCACTTGCCAATAACCTTTAGACAAGTCAAGTTTAGTGAAGAATCTAGAATTAGAAAGTCTAATCAGTAGATCTTCTAACAAAGGCATCGGTTCAGCATCGAACTTTGTGACCTGATTCAATTTGCGATAATCAACACAAATTCGTATGTTCTTATCCTTCTTCCGGACAATAACCATGGAAGAAGAATATGGTGAAGTCGATGGTTCAATTATATTTAATTGAATCATTTCATCCAATTCCTTTTCCACTTGCGACTGAAAGTGTATAGGAATAGGATACGGCCTAACCCTAATTGGATTATTGTCGGTAAGAATTATGTCATGTTCTATGACATCTGTGTGTCCAGGAATGTCAGTGAGAACATCCTGAAATGTTTGTAACATCGACGAGACTTGTCGATGTTCGTCACCAGAAAGATTAGGAGAAACAAAAACGTTTTTCCAAGATTCCGTGGAATGTAATGGAACCACTGGAAGGGGAAGGTTGACATCAGAGAAGGTAGATTCCTCATCCTGTATGACAGACAGGGATGAATAATGACCGTGAGGTGCAGGAGCATCATCCGTTGCCTGGAAAATAGGCAGCAAATAGTCCGGACGTTCGTGAAATTCCGAAAGCATGTTTATGTGGAAAGTTTTATGCTTTCCATCAATATCGACCACATAGTCAACATCGGAAATCCGAGAGACTATTGCATACGGACCTTTCCATGCAATAAGAAGTCTATTTTCCCTACTGGGGAGTAGGACGAATGCTTTGTCACCTGGACAAAGTTGTCGTAGACATCTATTCTTGTTAGCAAACTGTCTTGCCTTCTCTTTAGCAATTTCTGATGAAGCAGTTGCTAGCTTACATGCCTCAATGATCTTTTGTCTAAGAGCAATGACATACTCATATGAGGATTGAGTTTCATCGCTAATATCATCGGCAGTGATGAGATCATGTAATAAAGACATAGGGCCGCGTGGACGCGCGCCAAAGACAAGTTCGAAGGGAGAAAATCCTGTGTGTTCATTAGGGACTTCTCTATAGGCAAAGAGAGCCGCGGGTAAAACCCTGTCCCAATCTTGAGGATGATCTTCAGTTATCTTACCAAGCAAAGTCTTGAGCGTTCTATTCAGACGCTCAACTAACCCATTAGACATAGGATGGTAGATACTACTGAGAGATCGTTCAATATGTAAGGTAGACATTACCTGTGACATAGTGTCAGATATGAGTTGAGTGCCATGGTCTGACAATATTTCTCTGGGGAACCCCAAGCGAGAAAATATCAACCAAAGAGCATCTGCGATATCTGTAGTAGATATGCTCTTAAGAGGAATAGCCTCTGGCCAACGTGTGCACATATCGACACATGTAAGGATAAACTGATGTCCTCTGGCCGACTTGACCTTAAAAGGGCCAATAATATCTATGGCCATTTTCTGAAACGGCCGAATAGGAATGTCAGCAGCCTGGATAGGCGCAGCATGTCGTGGTCCTCTAGATTTGACCTCCTGACATACCTTGCATGATCGGCAGTAAATACGAATGTCCTTATTGACAAAAGGCCAAAAGAAAGCCGCAAGGACTCTCGACTTCGTACGGGAAAAACCCATATGTCCAGCACATTGCGAGTCATGAGCATGTTGTAATATTTGCACTCTCATGCTCTTGGGAACAAGAATTTGCGAATGTGCCGACGTAGTCGAATCTTGTACCATACGTACAAGTACGCCGTTTCTCATTGCAATCCAAGATTTTCTATTTGTATCCTGATTCGGATCACCTTTCTTCGCAAGAACGAAGAATTTTTTTAAAGAAGGATCTTCTTCTTGCAATTTTATGAAAGAGTCACGAGTGATTACTAAGTGACTATCTTGGCTATCAACTTCATTATCACTATTCAGTGAAGTTTCGGGTGTTTGTAGAGCTTGTGCTCTTGTAACTACTGCATTTGTAGCTTGCATGTTATTATCTTCCCAAGCAGCAATCTGCTGTGGGGTACACTCCCTAACTCCGTGAATACGACCAATAATAAGGTCCGCAATAGGATTAGGTAAGAGACAAGCATGCACATCTCCAGTAAAGAAAGGAGTGGCAATGCGAATTACAGCAGTAGGATATTTTTCTAGAGTGCCGCCAAATGTGACACATTTAATAACCCTTCCTGTAGCACAAGATGGATCTACAAGCGATTGTCTAACACCAATAGTGGTGCATCCGGAATCGAAAAGTAGTGAGACCGGAGTATCATTAACAAGACCCTTATGTAGAATTAAAGAACCCCTCCCGTCATGCGCAACAGCAGCAGGAAGAGCGGGAAGTGGGTGACCACAACTCAAAGTAGTTATGGTACCCGGTTCGAATAAAGTACTGCATTGGGGGCATTTGTTTGCTCTCTCAAAGTCAAAAGCAGAACCAGTGACAGCGTCAAAGTTTTTATTATCAACAACATGATTACAGGCTCCCTCAGTTTCCTGTTGTACAGCATTAGCCTGCTGATATCTCTTTTTTTTGTGTTGAGATCTACCCCGACTATTATTACCTCTGAAGTTATCAGAGTTATTATTATCTCTGCAGTTATTATTGTCTCTATTGTAATTGTTATCCTGGTTCGAATTCCAGTTTCCACGATTACTATCATGTTCACATTGATGCGAACATCTATTTGTTTGGTTCTGAGGTCTTCGGCAGGAATAACCTCTATTACCATATCCTCTTTTGAAATGCCTATAATTATTAGGGTGATAGTAACGACCACTATCAGGTTGTCTCCAATTCTTCGAAGAAGAATCACCATGAAATTGGTTTCCATGATTTTGACAGAAATTACCGCTACTCTTTCTATCAAAATTTTGTTGGGATCTACGAGCAAAGTTTTGACCATACGGAGCTGCCGAAGCAACTGGTAAACCTTCTTTCACCTTAGAGTTACCCATGGTTATGTGTGGGTGTGCAGTTACGTATTGGCAACAGAAATCTTCCATTTCTTTTATTGTTTTAGGTTTACGTTCATGAAGGAAAGCAAGGAAAGACTCATTGACAGACGACATGACTTTGTCTCTAAGTATTAAGTCCATAAGTCCTCATAAGTTTTTTCCGTCTTAGATAGTTCAACCCATCGTGAGAAAGTAATGCGTATTCTTGCAATAAACTCGGAGAATTCAACTCCATTTTCAGGTAACATGTTTTTAAATTGTAGACGATAGCCGTCTTCGTTAAGCTGATATTTCTTTAACAGAGCGGCCCTGACAACCTCATAATTGTTCTTGTCAGGTTCATCCACCATATTTAATATACTTAGAGCTTTACCTGTCAGTATCCCTGATAACTGATAAACATATTTTGCTTTGTCTATGTTATGAGCTGTACATGCTTGTTCAAATCTGTCCAGATAGAACATTATGTCATCACTGGAAGGACTAAAAGTTGGTAACTTAATCTTAAAAGTATCATTATTAGCCTTACCAGAAGATGAACCCTTGTTTGAATCATTACCATTACTCATGTTCATCAATTTCAATTTTTCCAACTCTAAAGCTAAGACCTTTTCTTCATGTTCCATTTTTGCTTTCTCTTTCCTCTCATCAGATTCTCTCTGTAATCTTCTCTCCTCAGCCTGAGCCTCTATTTGAAGTCTTTCAGCTTCTTTTTTCAAGTCTTTTATTTTCAGCCTCTTTTTCAAGTCTTTTATTTTCAGCCTCTTTTTCAAGTCTTTTATTTTCAGCCTCTTTTTCAAGTCTTTTATTTTCAGCCTCTAGCTGGAGTTTTCTTTCCTCAGCTTCTGATTCCCTTTTTTGTTTTTCCATTTCCATTTGGAATCTTTTTTCATCCACCTGCATCTGCAGTTTCTTTTGTTCAGCTTCCATATGCAGTTTCTTTTGTTCAGCTTCCATTGCTTTATCATATCGAGCAGTTGCAAATTCTTCTAACTTATCACCAGTCTTCCCAAGCAATTTACCCTGCTCAATAAAGTGCTCAAATGTAGACATGTTGTCTAACATATGAGTCCAAAACCTGAAATAATTAACTAATTTATTTCAAACCTAAGTGTAACAAGTCTTAATTAAGCACTTGTATATTCACATCACCTTATATTATCCCAGTCTCTGTGGGAAACAAGTCTCCAATCAAAGAACTTGTATATGAAATATCACCAATCAATTCTTGATCATAAGTGCACTTCTCATTCAATAGTGCACAACACTATTCATCATTCATTTATCATCAGTGTAGTAGTAACAGTGCATTAGCATAGCCCATTAACTAATTACTATAACTGTAAACAATGACTATGTAAACACATGCAGAATGTAAACATTGAAAATGTAAACAATGCAAACAATGTAAACAATAACAATGTAAACAATAACAAAGATCAGCAACAATACAAAAACGTTCGCAGAAATCAACTAAAAATAAAGCAGAAATTAATGAAATATCACAAAAAATGTGACGATATCTACGATAGAATTAAACAAAATACATGACACCACAGTGTATAAACAAAAATGTTGTATGAAACTAAATTATAGACAAGAGTAGGCTAACAAATACAAACAAATCAAAACAAAACTAAAGAATGCGAAATAATAACGAAAACAATATTAAAACATGTCATCACAGCTAACATAAATAGCAACAGAAGTCGCTTAGCAAATTCCAGTATCGGAAATTTGCAAACCCTACAGAAAACGCTCACAATAGACGACCTCTATGACGTGGCATAATCTAACGGAGACACCACCCAACCGAGAACCCGCTGAAATATAAACATATAAATATACGAATAACATATAACATATAGAATGAGATGATACACAGAAGACTCAGCAGAAGTATAAGGGCACAGTTTACATACAAACAGGCCACTTAACTTATAGGCTTCCAATCGTCGAACAGCAGAAAAACGGATGTCAATCAACGTCCTAAAGAGCGAAGCTCCAACGATGATGGCACATCTGAACTGCTTCCACTGCTAACACGATGGTACTTGAGCTTCTGACATACTGTGTGTTGAGTTGTTTCGGCACTTGACCTTCTAATCCAAAAGTAAGTTGATGGAAATCGGTACTTGGCCTTCTTCAGAAAACACCCGTTTCAACCGGCACTTGACCTTCACAAAAACGACAGCACTGGAACCTTGACAGCAGCAACTTGCTTGACTTGCGTAAAAGATAACAGCAGTCCGAGTTATCCGGCAACATGTAACAACGCCGGGTACTGTCAAATTCTTGTTTCCGTCAAAAAATTGAAATTTTGACTTTTACCGGGCAACGCCGAGTACTTTGAAAATGGTGAAGATGTTGACTGTATTGAAGAATGTTAATTTCTTGAAGGATGTTGATGAATTCTTGTTGAAAATGAAGTGGGTAAGGGACCCCGTGTTTGCTGGTACCAGAATCAAACCAGCTTATGGCCACCAAATGATGCGTGATGCCATATGATGATGGATGGTATCCGCATGTCTGGTTTTGTGTGGTGTGCAGATGTGTTCAGTCAAAACAATGTTCATACAAAAATAACAGGGCAATCCACATAGGACGTCAGTAAACTCACGACGTATAAAGTCAATGATTCTTGTAACAGCCGTTGACGTTTTTCTTCATTATTTATTGTGGACGCCACAGTGACAAAATGGTTACGCGAATATGTGGGCACATCAAACAGTCATTATCACAGCAACATTCAATACAGCAATAGACGGTAGACAGCATTACAATGATGAGTCAGATGCATGTTATATTTCATAGTGCTGTAAATGTAGTCAGGTGAAAAACTCCATCCTTTTCTATAACAGCCAGGAGATAACCAGATGTATGAGATCAGTTCACTCTCCTTAATCTGACTTCAGCAAGACAGACACGTCTGCCGAAGTATAAATAATGTCCTCAAAAATATCCTCTAGATAACAAAGGTTTTTCAAACCTAGTTCAGGTAACCAAGTAGCAAGTAATAGTCCTTGGGACCTGCATCAACCGATGCAGCACAATACAGCGACATGTGAGCTAGGAAAACATCTCGTGACGACGACTTTCGAAGACAGGCTATGAGCCAGAAATCGTTCACGACCAAAAATCGATAGAGTTAATGAAAATGTTAATTTACCTTGCTTTCATGAAATACACAGAAATATCACGCCTCCCGACATGTGGGAAACACTAGAGGTATTATCTCGAATAAACGAAATATCCATTAAGAGGACTACACATCCCTGACAGAACAAAAAATAGCGGAGATCCCCTCTTCAACGAGGCATCTCTTTCGCCATTCCAAATCGCTCACCCCACTAGTGGTGGGCGGAAACCGATCGACCAAAAAGCAAGACAAGTCATGCGCAGTCCAGCGCAAAATGACCACAGCTCAAACTTAACTGCATTCGATACCAACGCGAGAAGACAAATGCTTACCGAGAAAAGTGACTATAAATTTCAAGCAGTTGTTGCCCTTGCGTTATAAAATAGATATTGTAATAAAATGATGTTGCGAGAATTTATCACGCAACAATTACTAAATACATAGTCTATGATTCCCTCCATGACTAGTATAAGTCACAGCCGCAATGTCATTCCATGTCTTGTCTGAGTTATTGAACTCAGAACCAAAAATGTTAGCCTATATTTCAGGCATCCGTCTTCAACCATATGTTTACCACACCACGTCACACATCGACCAACACAAAACGTCATCCTTTACATTTCTTTCCCTCCTGATTGGTTAATACAATACTGTTTCTACCATATACGTTCAACAAATGTGCACCTTAAGTGTACTCTTCAAAATATATCATCATCTTCCCGAAATACTAGTGCCATTTTTTTTTTGCGCAACTTCATTGTTGCCAAATTCATATCGCAACACCCTGCACCATTGCCGCTAGAGACCAGCGCTCTAACCGCTATGTCAATCGGACGCTTTGGCCCATTGTGGTCATAATTTTTTTTGTCATTGGTTTTTAGTCTTCTTGTGACGAGGCACTTAATTTCAACCTAGACTGAAGTACGTTGGTTATATCAGAGCGAAATTCCCATGCAAAAATAAGTGATCTCTGTCCCCTGTAGTCCAGCGTTGATAAATACAAAGTCATTGACAAAAAAAAAAAAAAAACTAATAGTGTCCGTAAGTTAGCATGATGAAGCCTTCAAAAGGAATGCTAGAATTTGAAGTGTTGATAAATGCTTAGCTCTCAAAAGGACTGCTAGAATGTACAGCGTTGATAAATGTTTAGCTCTGGAAAGAACAGCTAGAACTTACACCGTTGATAAATGTTTAGCCCTGGAAAGGACAGCTAGAACTTACACCGTTGATAAATGTTTAGTCCTGGAAAGGACAGCTAGAAATTATCCCGTTGATAAATGTTTAGTCCTGGAAAGGACAGCTAGAACTTACCCCGTTGATAAATGTTTAGTCCTCAAAATAACTGCTATAACTTACACCGTTGATAAATGTTTATCCCTGGAAAGGACAGCTATAACTTACCCCGCTGATAAATGTTTAGCCCTGGACAGGAATAATAGCAAGATGCAGCCATGAGAATGGCTAGTCCTGAAAAGGACTTCTGTCGTAATAATGCAATTGTTTCTGAGCTATTACAAAAATTATTTTGGGTCTTTTCACATTATCTTCTTCTCCCTCTTCCTCCTCTTCTTCTTTTTTTCCTTTTCCTCTTCTTTTCTTCTTCTGCTTCTTCTTCTTCCTCTTCTTCTGATTTTTCTTCTTCTGCATCTTCTTCTCTTCTTCATCTCCTTCTTCTTCTTCCCCCTTTCCTTCTTCTTCCCCTGTTTCTTCATCTTCTTCATTTGAATAACTAGTTTGAACAATCTACCATTTTAGGATAAAGGAAGAAAAAATAAACATACATTTTGTGGACATTTCCATACACCCAATTTACCAAAAATGATGAGAAGGGATTCCGTAAATAAATATTGGTACTCGAACCTACTATCTGTATCATCATAACTATCTGATAGATGGAAAGCTACCTCAGTCTGATACGAGCATAACTTTCGAGGAGGCAAAGAGTTTTATCAGAAACAGGTACGGAAACAAATGAGATGCGGAGCATTCAGGCCATTAAATGATGCTTATTACCAACTCAACGGAAGAGAACAAGTGATAATCTTCAGACTCCGCACGGGCCACAACAAATGGAGATACCACCTATTCAACAAGCTACAAGATAGGAACTTCCGATGGGTCTAAATGTGGCACTGATAAAATGACTGCTGCGAACCTGCTCTAAAGATGCACAACAGATGAGGAGGAACAGAGAACGTACATATGGGCGTCACCAGCACCATTCCTGGAAAAACTCCATGGAGATACAGATAGCCTTCAGCTGACCACTGCTTTCTTTGGAAATATTCAAGTAGACGTCTGAGAGAAGGACGGAGAGTCTACTGTCTATAATTACAAACACTGTACATCCTAATTATAACCCATCAGAGCTTAAACATTGTTACGTGCAGTCTTTGATATCTTACAATATTATACATTGGTATACTTGTTATGTTCGCAAATATTTTGTAAACAAAATAGATACTTTTTAGTGCTTAATGAAAAGTCATTATTGAGTTACTTCCCTTGAAAGTTGTGTCGTCTCTTTCGATCGAACTCCGCGGATGAATCCAGTTTTACTGCGATTTATTCTTTGTTTGGGTAGTAATAGATTGTTCTTGCTTCAGAATATCTATGGCCTGAATTTATGTGTATTGTTTGTCTGAGTAGGACGAGTCTGTCTTATATCTGTATATCTTTACATATCTAAGTCGAACTATATGTTCTTTTGTCTCTAGAGAGGTCAAAGGCTGTTCGGCGGATGTGTCGCTAGAGAGGTGTGTTTTGGCTTCGCCCTGATGATGGGCTGTGTTTTTCTATGTCGGCTTGTAGCCGGAAAAAGTGATCTCTATATTTATGGGGAAAGTGATAGTCGTCTAGACCTATCATGTATGCTTTACCCCAGTGTTCATTCTTATTGCCAAGGAATGGCAGAATCATATTTCTGATACCCAGGTAATAAAAGATACTCTTTTGAACTCTCGTACGAAGCCACCGTTTTTCGATAGGTACGATTTTGTACATCTGAGAGGATGCATTTAACTAGATGGAAAACGACTCTGATTCCTAGCAGCACTATATCCTGTAGAATGCAGTCAATTGTATCATGATAGAATCTACAGAGCAATGAAACATTTAATGAATGACTAACTTTAAGACAGATTCATTATCTGTATCCAAACGTGAGTGACAGCTCACGAGAGAAGCCATCTTGTAACCAAACATTTAGTGACTTTCAAGAAGAGAAAAGGGATGCCCGTATTATCGCTTGATTAGTCCAGAGATCACTGCTACACATGAGAACCCATTGCTAGCGGTTCAATTTGATTATATGGAAAAATCTGTGCTGGACATTATGTTAAGGAATCTTCGCTAGACGAGGTTAGGTCTAGAAGCCATCTTGGACATTGTTTATAATCTGACGTGCTTTGTCAGTAAACTCAGATGATATATATATGGGCAATACTGAGTGCTTGCTACTGACAGTCCATTATACTATTATTCTACATGAGTGCCCATGTAACATTGCAAGACCATTTATCCACTGTACCATGATGTATTATGCCAACCTGTGATTTGTCACTATCTGTGCTGTCGAGTGTGTACGTCCAAATTAAACTGTAGTAAAGGTACACAGTCGTTGGTGTCGATGACTTCCAGCCATACATGAGTGTGAGAAAAGAACATTTGTCAACACCACGAACTCTTATCATTCGCATGTTATACACTCAATCTATGTCTACACACCACTGCGTAGGTCAAGTTGACATTCCATACTCAAACCACGAGCAACACAACAACACAGTATTTAACTCTGGTGATGTTCGAGTGAGCTTCAGATTTTTTCAGCATGTCTCTTGCTCAGGGCAAGGGTCTTGTATTAAGAGTTTATCAACTGATGATGATGACGTCCATCCACCTTACGAGAATTTATCAACTGATGATGATGACGTCTGTCTTCCAAAAAGAGACTTTATCAACTGGTGGACCAGCTTTCTGGGTTTGACCTCGCAGAAGTTGAGAAGTCAACAGATTACCGATACCAGACCGTTTCCTGTGGCTGATACGACACACTTGCAGTATTGGTTTGCTCTTTGTCAACACTTCGTCACGTGACCTGTCAAGTGAATGCAGTATGTAGGTCAGCGTTGTTGACATTCTTACATTAGACATTACAGAGTTTCACAGAACAGTTGGATCAATTCTTGTCAATATTAACAGGAAGACAGTATTATTGAACTAAGAAGTCCTATTTTCATCGATGGATCTTCTTGTTTTCTATATATGAACTTTAATATTTAAGGCCAGAATGTTTAATTGAATAAAGTGGCAGTTTGTTTATTTTCATAAAAATAACTTTGCCATTACTGTAAAACTGAGCCTATTTTGCAACACATACTATCATACACATAATTTATATATTTATGTTTACATGTTATTTGTTTGTATAGTATGTTAGTTTCTATGTCAGCGGGTTGTGTTTAGGTTGGGCGGAGTCCTCACAACAGAATATCCCACGTCATAGAGGGTCCGTTGTGGGCGTTTTCTATAGGTGCAATTTTCTTGATTGAAAATTTGCTGCGACAACTGTTGCTTTTGTGTTAGCTGTGAAGACTGTAATTATTGTTATTTTTGTAATATTTCTTTGTTCTTTAGTTTTGTTTTGATTTGTTTGTAATTTGTTGGTCTACCCTTTTCTATCTTTCAGTTCTATTCACAATTTATATTCATATACTGTGACGTCATTTGTGTTGTTATCCCTTGCAGATTCAGTGATTATTTTCATTGATTTCCCTATTTGATTTATTTGATTTCTGCAAACGTTTTCGTATTGTCAGTCCTATTTGTACTTTATGTATTCTGTTGGTTGACATATGTTTTATATAGGTATATTTCATAAGACACTATTGCCTGTGCACTGCACTTGGATTATGGTATAAACCAGTACTTGATTATTATTACTGTTATACAAGACCTTATTAAGGCTTGTGACCCACAGATATTGGGATAGTGTACTGATTAATCAAGTCATTAAGAACTTGTGGTATTATTATTGTTTCAAGTGATTAGTATTATTGTTAGACATCATGTCTACATTAGAATACTTCATTACACAAGGGAAATCCCTTGATAAAACTGGTCAACAATTAGAAGAATGGGCGGTTGCTCAATATGACAAAGCATTAGCTGCAGAAGAGAGAAAAGCTGCTGCAGAAGAGAGAGAAAAGCTCTGGCTGAAGAGAAAAGATTAGAAAGAGAAGCTGAGGCTGCTGCTGAACAAAAGAAATTGCAGATGCAGGTGGAGCAAAGGAGATTTGAAGCTGAACAAAAAAAAATTAGAAAGAGAAGCTGCTGCTGAACAAAAAAGATTAGACAGTGAAGCTGAACAAAAAAAAATTAGAAAGAGAAGCTGATGCTGAACAAAAAAGATTAGACAGGGAAGCTGAACAAAAAAGATTAGACAGAGATGCTGAACAAAAAAGATTAGACAGAGAAGCTGAAGAAAAAAAAGCAATAAGAGAACATGAATTTGAGTTAGAGAAATTGAGATTGACAAGTATGAGTAATGTTAATCAGGCATCTAGTGGTAATGGTAAACCTTCTACTTACAAGGTTAAGGTTCCACCGTTCAATCAGTCCAGTGACGATATTACATTCTGGCTGGATAGATTTGAACGTTCTTGTCGTACACATAATGTGGATAAATCACAATACGCTAATCAATTAGCAGAAAACTTGAAAGGTGAATCTTTGACTAGATTATGCCTTGTAGGAGAAGCAGATAAGGATAATTATGATGTCATTAGGGCGGCTTTGATAAAAAAAATACCAGCTAAGTGAGGAAGGCTATCGCCTTTTGTTTAAGACGATGGTGCCTGAGACAGGTGTAGAATTCTCAGAATTCACTGCAAAGGCACGTCTCACAGTTGATCGTTGGATTGAGCTTTCCAAAACAGAAAAAAACGTATGAAGGACTTATGGATTTGTTGCTCAGAGATAAGATTATGTCATGTGTTAACAAACCATTCCTTGAATTTATACATGAGCGTAAACCCAAATCTCTAAAGGAAATGGAAGAATATTGTTCCCAATATGTCACTGCACACCCCGACGTGACTTTTGGCAACACTAAGATTAAGGAGAGTATGCCAGTTGCTTCAGCAACACCATACAATCCCAATTATTCACACAGATTTCAGGGACCTCAAAACAGATTTGATAAAAAAGGTAACCATAATAGTTATCAAAACCAAGGTAACCAATCATTTCAGGGTTCTTCTTCAAAGAACTGGAGACGAGCTGATAGCTCGCGACACAGGGGTGGTCATAATTATAGGAATTTCCGTAGAGGAAGTAATTATAGAAACTATCCGGGTTATCCGTCTTGGAGTCAACAAGATCATAATTACAGAGATACTCATTATAATGAATATGATAATGGTAACCAAGGGAACTATGACTCAAACCCAAATAGGGGTTACAATAGAGGTAACAATAACTACAGAGGTGATAATAACCGAGGTAGATCTCAAAACAAAAGACATAAACCACATTTTCAGGCAAACTCTGCACAACAAGAGTCCCATGAAGCCTATAAACAGAGTAAAGATAATAATGATGCTAGTAATATGGCATGTGCCGCTTTTGATTTTGGGAGAGCATCTCAGTGCCCCCAATGCAAAACATTATTTGAGCCAACCACAGTGTCTACTTTAAGCTGTGGCCATCCTCTTCCTGCTCTTCCTGCATCAGTCGCGCATGATGGAAGAGGTTCTCTTGTCTTACATAAGGGTTTAGTAAATAACAATCCAGTCTCTGTGCTATTTGATTCTGGATGCACCACAATTGGTGTTAGGCAGTCACTCGTAGATCCTTCCCGTGCCACTGGACAAGTAGTCAAATGTGTAACATTTGGCGGCACATTAGAGAAATACTCTACTGCTATCATTAGGATTGCTACTCCTTTCTTTACAGGAGATGTACACGCATGTCTTCTTCCGAATCCGATCGCTGACCTCATCATCGGTCGCATTCATGGAGTCAAAGAATGCACTCCGCAACAAATTTCCGCGTGGGAAAGGCAAAACATGCAGATTGCTAACGCTGTAGTCACTAGAGCTCAGGCTCTTAATATGCCTCAAACTTCATCTACTGAAGATAATGAAGTGCATAACCAAGATGATCCCTTGGTAATTTCTCGTGACTCGTTTATAAAACAGCAAGAAGATGATCCCACTCTGAAGAAATTCTTCATTCTTGCAACTAAAGGTGATCCGAATAAAGACACAAGTCGTAAATCGTGGATTACAAAGAAGAATGGCGTACTTGTACGTATGGTTCAAGACTCCATTACGTCAAGTCATTCTCAAATCCTGGTTCCCAAGAATTTGAGAGTTAAAATTTTGCAGCACGCTCACGACTCTCAGTGTGCTGGACACATGGGTTTTTCCCGTACTAAGTCAAGAGTCCTTGCGGCTTTCTTTTGGCCATTGGTAAACAAGGACATACGGATTTATTGTCGATCTTGTAAAGTATGTCAGGAAGTTAAATCCAAAGGTCCACGGCATGCTGCACCCATTCAGGCGGCGGACATTCCTATTCGGCCGTTTCAAAAAATGGCCATAGACATTATTGGTCCATTTAAGATCAAGTCTGCCAGAGGACATCAGTTTATCTTGACGTGTGTTGATATGTGCACACGTTGGCCAGAGGCTATTCCTCTGAAGAGCATTACTACTGCTGACATTGCAGATGCTCTTTGGCTTATATTTTCTCGTCTGGGGTTCCCCGGAGAGATATTGTCAGACCATGGCACCCAACTAATATCAGATACCATGTCTCAAGTAATGTCTACGCTGCAGATAGATAGATCTTTAAGTAGTATCTACCATCCAATGTCTAATGGTATGGTCGAACGCCTTAATAGAACACTTAAAAACTTACTAGGGAAGATAACTGAGGATCATCCTCAAGACTGGGACAGAGTTTTACCTGCGGCCCTCTTCGCTTACAGAGAGGTACCCAATGAACATACAGGATTTTCTCCCTTTGAACTCGTCTTTGGCGCGCGTCCGCGTGGCCCTATGTCGTTGCTTCATGATCTCATAACAGCTGACAATATTGACGATGACACAAAGTCATCCTACGAATATGTCATCGCGTTGAGACAAAAGATTATCGAAGCATGCAAATTAGCAACTTCTTCTTCTGAATTTGCGAAACAGAAGGCAAGGCAATTTGCCAATAAGAAGAGATGCTTACGACAACTTTGTCCTGGTGACAAAGCATTTGTATTACTACCTTGTAGGGAAAACAGACTACTTATTTCTTGGAAAGGTCCGTACGATATAATATCGAAAATTTCCGATGTCGACTATATTGTCAATATTGATGGGAAGCATAAAACCTTCCACATCAATATGCTTACTGAATTCCATGAACGTCCGGATTATTTGCAACCCATTTTCCAAGCAACGGACAATTCTCCAGTACAACATGGTCATTACTCATCACTGTCCGTGATACAGGATGAGGAAACAAGTTTTTCAGATGTAAATCTTCCTCTTCCAATGATCCCACTTCATTCTAGTGAATCATGGAAGAACGTTACTGTCTCTCCTGATTTGTCTCTAGGAGAACAGCGACAAGTTTCAACTATGTTGCAAACATTTCAGGATGTACTCACTGACATCCCTGGACAAACGCATGTCATTGAACATGACATTGTTCTAACTGACCATACTCCTATTAGGGTTAGACCTTATCCTATACCTATACATTTTCAAGCACAGGTTGAGAAAGAGTTGGATGAGATGATAGATTTGAAAATAATCGAACCATCCACCTCTGCATATTCTTCGCCGATGGTTATTGTTCGTAAAAAAGACAATAACATACGTCTTTGCGTTGACTATCGAAAATTGAATCAAGTAACGAAGTTCGATGCCGAACCTATGCCTTTACTGGAAGAGCTACTTACTCGACTCTCCAAATCTCATTTTTTCACTAAACTTGATTTGTCTAAAGGATATTGGCAAGTTCCTTTATCTGAACGCGCCAAACCTCTCACGGCTTTTTCAACACCTAGAGGTTTGTTCCAATGGAATTTTATGCCTTTCGGTCTTATGAACGCACCAGCTACATTCGTACGCATGATGCGCCGAATCCTATCTTATCGGTCAGATGTCATTGCATATCTAGACGACATCTGTCTTTTCAGCGATACTTGGGAAGATCACTATTCAGGGTTAGATGAATTGCTGTCTACTTTGCGCGAGCACAACCTGACAGCGAAACCCTCTAAAGCCTATATTGGTTTTAGCGAAATTTCTTTCCTAGGCCACCGAGTTGGTCATGGTTTCCTAAAGACAGAGGACCATAATACTAGTAAGATACTTAACATCTCGATCCCTAAGACTAAAAAACAGGTGAGAAGTCTGTTAGGTCTTATTCAATTTTATGGCAGATTCATTCAGAATCTATCCTCTATCATGGCACCTCTTTCTACACTTCTAAAGAAAGGTTCGCCTAATATGGTCCACTGGTCTCAGGAATGCCAATGCTCTCTGGATAAGATTAAAACATTGTTTTCAACACCACCTATTTTAGTGCTACCTACTAAAGATAAGACATTCGTTCTTCGTAGTGACGCTTCATCCACTGGGATTGGAGCGGCACTAATGCAAGAGTACTCTGGAACTCTGCATCCTGTAATGTATATTTCCAGAAAACTTAATGCGGCAGAAAGGAATTATTCGGTTTTAGACCGTGAGCTATTAGCTATGGTTTGGTCGATCCTCAAACTACAGAGATTCCTTCTAGGCGCACATTTCATAGTAGAAACCGACCAAAAAGCTCTTACTGCTATACAGAGTAAGAATTTGAAGAGCTCGAGGTCTACTCGATATGCAATTGCTCTTCAACCTTTTCATTTCTCTGTGCGAGCTATTCGTGGATCAGATAATGTGATGGCAGACATTCTGTCAAGATGCCCACATGATTCCACATAACTATTAGGGCTTAGACGTCTTGATATGTCTAGTTCTATAGTAGTTCCTTTTCTATATCATGATAGATACACATTTGTAATTTAATAATATAATGATTGTATCACTACATAGCGGTTCATTGATGTTTATTCACCGCTGTGCTTTGATGATTTTTCTTCATAAATCATAAATTTAAGATATCTAATACGAAATTATGGTATGAATTTTTTAGGCATCGTGTAATTGCCAGAATTGTATTATACTTTGATGACACCTTCCTGGAAAAATTTACTTGTAGAGAAATAATTTCTCTCAGTTTATGAGACACATTCTCACCAGTCGCTCCATAAGTCGACTTAGCCTCATATTAGGCGTTATATTTATTCCTGATATTTTCATCTACGCATTATTCATGCGTTGTGAGCCTATTGTACGTTGCTCCTAGATGTATTTCAAAAAAAAAAAAAAAAGTTCCATTTTTTTTTTCCCGGGAGGTGTGGTAAGACTGTTACGTGCAGTCTTTGATATCTTACAATATTATACATTGGTATACTTGTTATGTTCGCAAATATTTTGTAAACAAAATAGATACTTTTTAGTGCTTAAGGAAAAGTCATTATTGAGTTACTTCCCTTGAAAGTTGTGTCGTCTCTTTCGATCGAACTCCGCGGATGAATCCAGTTTTACTGCGATTTATTCTTTGTTTGGGTAGTAATAGATTGTTCTTGCTTCAGAATATCTATGGCCTGAATTTATGTGTATTGTTTGTCTGAGTAGGACGAGTCTGTCTTATATCTGTATATCTTTACATATCTAAGTCGAACTATATGTTCTTTTGTCTCTAGAGAGGTCAAAGGCTGTTCGGCGGATGTGTCGCTAGAGAGGTGTGTTTTGGCTTCGCCCTGATGATGGGCTGTGTTTTTCTATGTCGGCTTGTAGCCGGAAAAAGTGATCTCTATATTTATGGGGAAAGTGATAGTCGTCTAGACCTATCATGTATGCTTTACCCCAGTGTTCATTCTTATTGCCAAGGAATGGCAGAATCATATTTCTGATACCCAGGTAATAAAAGATACTCTTTTGAACTCTCGTACGAAGCCACCGTTTTTCGATAGGTACGATTTTGTACATCTGAGAGGATGCATTTAACTAGATGGAAAACGACTCTGATTCCTAGCAGCACTATATCCTGTAGAATGCAGTCAATTGTATCATGATAGAATCTACAGAGCAATGAAACATTTAATGAATGACTAACTTTAAGACAGATTCATTATCTGTATCCAAACGTGAGTGACAGCTCACGAGAGAAGCCATCTTGTAACCAAACATTTAGTGACTTTCAAGAAGAGAAAAGGGATGCCCGTATTATCGCTTGATTAGTCCAGAGATCACTGCTACACATGAGAACCCATTGCTAGCGGTTCAATTTGATTATATGGAAAAATCTGTGCTGGACATTATGTTAAGGAATCTTTGCTAGACGATGTTAGGACTAGAAGCCATCTTGGACATTGTTTATAATCTGACGTGCTTTGTCAGTAAACTCAGATGATATATATATGGGCAATACTGAGTGCTTGGCTACTGACAGTCCATTATACTATTATTCTACATGAGTGCCCATGTAACATTGCAAGACCATTTATCCACTGTACCATGATGTATTATGCCAACCTGTGATTTGTCACTATCTGTGCTGTCGAGTGTGTACGTCCAAATTAAACTGTAGTAAAGGTACACAGTCGTTGGTGTCGATGACTTCCAGCCATACATGAGTGTGAGAAAAGAACATTTGTCAACACCACGAACTCTTCTTATCATTCGCATGTTATACACTCAATCTATGTCTACACACCACTGCGTAGGTCAAGTTGACATTCCATACTCAAACCACGAGCAACACAACAACACAGTATTTAACTCTGGTGATGTTCGAGTGAGCTTCAGATTTTTTCAGCATGTCTCTTGCTCAGGGCAAGGGTCTTGTATTAAGAGTTTATCAACTGATGATGATGACGTCCATCCACCTTACGAGAATTTATCAACTGATGATGATGACGTCTGTCTTCCAAAAAGAGACTTTATCAAACATGATGAGTTTTTCTTCATTAATTTAAAAAAGAAACCAATCGTCATTAAGTGGCACCCCTACTGCGCTAGCGATCATCTTTCTCCGCTTCATCTGGTCCTTAATGATATTTGTCAGTTCTGTTGCTGATTTCTTTAAATTCATTCGCCATGCCCTGTCTAACTCCCCCATGGGGCGCGTATCTTCAACAAACACACACTAAGCTTTCATTGTCCTGTGCCATCCCGATGAAACTCTTTTCATATCTTATTTATCCCCTTCTTGTCTTGTCTAATTCCCTTCTCCACTTTTTGGGTGTCCTTCTGTTTTTCGTACTCCGGTTATTCGAGAACAAGAACTGCCTTGTATTGCTATGAGCTGAATTTTCTCATTATTTGTGTACTGTCGTAGATGTTTTTCTGATAGGTAATAGATGTTTATACTCCTGTCTGAGCGGAGGTGATAGTGATACTGTGTGAGAGTGAGGTGTAAGAAATAGTTTCTGTTTCACGAGGTGATCGTGTAAGAGAAAGGACAGTCTCTGGGTTGAGTAATTTCTCTAATTCAGCCTATCGTACGACTATCTTTAAATCAGACGCACTTTCTCTCCTTATACAAAATACAAGTTACACTGCACCCACGTGCACACAGTTCTGTGACAAATACGCCCAAGACGTGAAAACAAACTATGGATAACAGATAGGGTAGGGGTTGACCAACACAATAACTTAAGGTTTAATTAAGTTTATTTATCACTGGAACTTTGCAACATAAATCATATACAACAATAGATCATGATTTTATAGACAAAATGAAAATTAATAAAATAGGTTCTCCCCTCTGGTAAAGGAAAATAGAAGAAGATCCCAACAGAGGTAAATTCACCCAAAAGATCAAAAGTTAACAATAAGTGTATGGGATAGTCCGTAAAGAAAACAAAGGACAAGTCCCTAATTAATCTATCCCGTAAATACTCAGATTAATGAGAACAAAAGAGAACAGATTTGTATGATAGTGGTTAACAACAGAAATAATCTTCTTTCTCCGTTCATTTAATTCACATACGTACGGCCACTTTCATAATTCGCTTACCAATAGATGTCGCAGGCATTCCGTGGAAATAAACACTAATAAGTAACACGACTACTCAGTGTCATATTAAGTTTTGCCAAATCCAGCCCCAGACTAGCAGTAGTTGCTGACTGCACGTTTCACGGTAGTCGCTAGAATTGGTGATTTAATTTTCCTGGGTAAAATACGGTATCTCTGCCTTCAGTTGGTTGGAGTAAGGTTCATACGTGGTGGTCACCGACATAAGATGAAGAATACAGATATTCTGTGTTGTCTAGCCTTTACCGCTGAGACACTATTTGAAGTTACACAAATGTTGCTGACAATATATTTAGCCACAGTTGGCTGATGCGATTGGTAAAAATGAAATCTGGTAATAGTTCTGGTCCAGTTAACCTTTACAATTATTGTTCTAGTTTGGTCTCTCTCATAAAATGAAGAAAATTGACCGCACAGGTCATAGCCAGAAGACTCAACAATATTATAAAGTTTCTGGCTGCTTATATGATTGTAAGACTATAGAACGTAAGTTCATATGATCATAAGTCCGCTAGTACGCAGGTTTTGACCAGCCTATATTATAGGAAAGAAAATATAAACATTTAAACATAATATCAATATTATATCTACCACGTGTTAAAGTAAGCCCTCTTCACCGCTCCGTTATAAATTAGATTTAAAACACAAGGGTCTAGCTTATCCTATCGTTTTAACGTGTGATATGAACACTAGTCATTTATGAACTTACATAAAATGGATAGAAGTAAATAATATATACCGTCAGTAGACAGTTATTTAATGTATGTACTAGTCAATTTAAAACATCTCTTTCTGGGAAATAGCGAGTAATGTTTACAGCTGGAAAAATTTAGCTATAAGTTATTTAATACGTTATTCAATTTAACACAGAAAATCCCAGTGAAATATAAATGAAAACTTTAAGCACATTAAATCACTTAAGATGCTAGTATATAAATTACCACAAAACAGAAGAAACTGAAAATATCTCCACAAATATAAGAAGTACTATGTACGAAAACTCTCATAATATCGAGCTAGTTATTCTCACGAATTCTCGGAGTGACTGATATCTGAGCTAGGAGAGACGAGGAATATATCTATGGATTCCGTTCTTTCGCTCCTTAATGCGAAAGTCACACCTCCGACCAGCGCCGGGCCAATTTGCCGTTCCATTGCTGAATGAAAGGTAATTTCTTCACCTCTGCCGCCTCTCAGCAACGTAAGTAATTCCCTTGAAAATGTAACACTCCAAGTACGTCTCAGGCTTATCGCTCCGTTTCTCTGATCAAAGAACGATTACGCTGTAATGCTCACTTCGCTGTGTTCCACGTTCGTTCTTAATTGCCAGATGGCTCGCGTGTTAATTGCGATGGTGAATCAGGCGTTACTGTATAGTAAAAAATAAACTAGATGGGGAGGGGCAAAAGTGGATGATCACTGCTGCACTATTTCCATATGTGACATGTACTATCCAAAGGGAGCGACTTCTCGCACCTTTATCAACAAGTATTTGTTTGGTTCTTGTCATCAGTTCCACATTAATGATTTTGTCGTAGCAGTTTAATCCATGCTTGACTTCTTTCACGATCTCAAACCACTTTCTCTCTGTTTTCTTATCTCTTCCTGCACTTTTGCTTGCTTTGTTTGTTTGTTTCTTACTTCATTCCATCCTTACTTTTTTCCTTCCTTTCTTTCTTTTTTCTTTTTTAAATTTCATTCTTTCTTTATTTCTTTCTTTTTTCTTCTTTCCATCCTTCCTTTTTTTCCTTTCTTTCTTTGTCTTTTTGTCTTTTTGTCTTTCTTTCTTTCTTTCTTTCTTTCTTTCTTTCTGTCTTTCTTCCTTTTTTTCTGTCTTCTCTCTTTCTTTATTTCTGCCCTCCATCATTCCTTCTTTCCTTTCTTTCTTCCTTTCTGTCTTTCTTCCTTTCTTTCTGTCTGTCTTTCTTCCTTTCTTTCTGTCTGTCTTTCAGCTTCAATAGTCTATCTCTCTTATTACTCTATTTACTCTTCAGTATTTCTGTGATGCTTTTTGTGTGTGATTTCAGTTAAAAAAATAAACTTACTCTCCTCATTCATGATCACTGCTCCGTGCTCCCTAAGGAGCATCCCCACCTCATTAAAAACATCAAACCGAACACACCCCACATCCATCTAAGGTCCATCAAGCTCTATTCATTCCTTTTACGTGCCTTCCATTCCCCTCACCATGTGTCATCCAGTCTCCCACCATCTCTCTCGCTCAAACGAAAGAAAGATAAAGGACCACCAACAAGAACTGTCCTGTCATGCTATCATCAACAGGTTTCCTCAACGCATGCCCCCATCCAACGCCGACGTCATCAGCTCACCTCCTGTTCTACTGCAACCAATCTGGTTCTTGCCGTCAGTTCCCCATTGGTGACCTTGTCATACCATCTCAATCTCTCCCCATTGGTGACCTTGTCATACCATCTCAATCTCTCCCCATTAGTGACCTTGTCATACCATCTCAGTCTCTCCCCATTCGTCACTTGTCATACCATCTCAATCTCTCCCCATTGGTGACCTTGTCATACCATCTCAATCTCTCCCCATTGGTGACCTTGTCATACCATCTCAATCTCTCCCCATTGGTGACCTTGTCATACCATCTCAATCTCTCCCCATTGGTGACCTTGTCATACCATCTCAATCTCTCCCCATTGCTGACCTATTCACACCATCTCAATCTCTCCCCATTGGTGACCTTGTCATACCATCTCAATCTCTCCCCATTGGTGACCTTGTCATACCATATCAATCTCTCCCCATTGGTGACCTTGTCACACCATCTCAATCTCTCCCCATTGGTGACCTTGTTATACCATCTCAATCTCTTCCCATTTAGCAAGCCCCCACCCACGAAGATCTGCAACTTTTCATCTCTCACCTCTGCCACTCTCCTTGCCCCAAGCCACACATCTCTACTCATGCCTAGTTATTGTATCTATATCTTCCTTACATTTCCTTTCTTCACCCCTCACGACTTGTTATCTCAAATTTTTTTCTCAGGCTTTGCCCATTAAGCCAGACCAGGGCTTCTTATGCCCCCCCCCCCCCCCGCGCCGGGAGGCACAAGAAGCTTGTTGGGGGGGGGGGGGGAGACTGGGAATATATGGTAAATAACTTTATAATCCTTTTAAAGTATTACATAAGGCGTATAAAAGGTAGTCGCATAGTATTAGGGGAGTGAAGTGTTAGAGACTTCACTATACTGAGCAGCTTTTTTTATGAGGTGGTTCGACCAATTGCCTTCCTCGCTGCCGTCGTCTTCCTTAATTTAAGAGCAGGGTCAGTATCTATTTACATCTTGGTAGACTGGAGCGTGACGCTTTCAACTTTCGATCTCGGAATCCTGTAACGTGATCGCAAAAGGGAAGCGCCCTACCCACTTAACCAGTCGGACGCTTTCAAATATACAAGTGTTAATTTAAATTGTGTGGACTGGAGAAAGAACAGCGAGTCATGTTCTCAATTAAACTAGTAGCAAGAGACAAACTTGAGACTGAACATGATATGTGGGTTGTAATGAAGTCTGAATCATATCTCGGCATCATTCAAAATTTATTACCGCGCAAACCCCTTGGATGTAACTGACCATTGAAACGCCAGCTTGGTACACGTAGTTTCGGAGGATACGCTAGGCTATTCAACATGGAGACAACGAAAGTGTAAATGTTGATGATATTTCGGAAGGCAGTGTGCAAATAATCATGGAGTACCTAAATAAAGAAGGACCCAGTTCGATAATAGGGATCATTAGCCTTAGGCAGATAGCAATAGATTCACTGGATGTGTTGTAGAGCCGAAGTTATTATGAATAAAAGTTATTATAAATAGAAGACAGTGGAACATTAACCATGTTGTGTTTTTCAAGATTGCATCTGATTGTCGTGGAATATTCTAATCCACATATATAAATTATCAAGTAAATATAAAGCCTAATAAATACATATAATAAATAAAGGAAGAAGAATGGTAAAGAACAGTGCTGTCACAATGACTGTACTCGAAATCCCCCTTGTTTTATGCTTCGTCTGCAAATTGTAACGCTTTCACGTTGATAGTAAAAGCTTACTGTATTATTACCCGCTTTCTTCAATGAAACGTGTGCTGCATTTCTAAGAAAAACATTGAGAGGCCCTGCGTAATGACCTAAATTAATCCTAACATTAATTATATTACGTTACCAAAACGAACGAACAGATGGACTCAAATATAGAGAGAGAGAGAGGGGCGAATAAAATCGGGAACGCATGCAACACGCGTCGCGCGATACACAAATGCTGCCATCACGCGTGTAAGTCTACATGCACTAATTGTTTTTCAGACGGACAGTGATAAAATACACTACCCTTTCCCAGAGTTAGGTTTATAAATCATAAAAAACTCTTATTAGGAAAGACAACATTAGATGGGTTTACGGTTGAAAACATAACAGTACCCAGACAGCACATCTTCGAAACAGGAGGTAGAAAATACATATTTTGAACGCAGCCACGTAGCTCTTTCAAATTGGTATATTTGGGTTCCTTAGGGCTTGCTGACAAATAATATGTAAAACGTTACGCAAATAGTCCAGGAATTAATAAATTATACCCAAAATAAAATAGTGAGGATGCCTGACAGCATGGAATCATTTCTGCTCATAAAATTTTTTTTTATAACGTGTTTGAAAAAACCTTACGTTACATAAATAGCCTACCATGTAAACTCCCAATTGATTGGAGCGCAACAAATGAAAGCCTAACCACGATTGGTCGGACTATAAATACTATCTTTCGTTGTTAGGGGAAACGGGGAAAGGTAACATTTTTTCAAACACTTGTCGAAACGGGGCCTCATTGGCTAGACTCGCTGGATATAATCACTTGGGAGCGTTAGTTCGAAACCACTTGTTTAAATAAGCTTGATAAAGCATCAGTGCGTTGAAGCCAGCTCACAATTTTGCTAAAATAAAAGCCTGGAACATAAGCAGATGGAAATTTGTGCCAGTAATTGTGCCAGAATTCATTGCTAATCAACGTATCTGTGTTTATTTCCATGAAATTGTGGTAAGCTTGAACCATTCAGTATCTTTTAATGAAAATTGAATGTAAATTGTTAATTTATGCCTGTATATATATGTGTAGTTCAGTGGCAAACAAGAGATAAAGCCTATAATGCTCCAGCCTGAACAGAGGGTGTCGGAGGGAAGTCAAACGGCATGGAATGGCCAAACAGTACACTGACACCTAGATGATTGACTAGAAAGAAATAATGCTGGAATTGCAGAGGCGTAGTAACCATTAAGGAGGTTAATGCTGGTATAAAGTACTTCAGAATGAAGCTGATAGTTGGCCTAACGCTCTGAACTCAATGTTTGTGCTGTATTGTGATCAGTGTAAAAGAGAGTATAAGTTAGTTATGAAGTAGTAGAAGGTACATCCTTCTTGATTTCAGGGACAGTGGTCTTGATGGTAGTGAGCAGCACCTAGTCAGAGCTTTGCTGAATCCTGAGTCGGACAGCATACTCCTTGGTCTTTTTAGCTATCAGTGAGGTGTCTCCTGAACCCAGAGGAGAATTCGAGCAGAGGAGTCCTTTCCTGCCGCCATCACGCCAGATAAGCGAATTGGCCAGCTGAGCTCAACATTATGTCCCCTCATCTTGAAATGACTTTATAAAAATAACACCCAGATGGGAAATTAATTGTCTTAATATCAGGAACTGAGAACATCTCCAATACTAGTTTCCTTAAGACAAACTATTGAAGTCATGATGACAAATACCAACAGAGCTTGAACAAAACAAAACCAGTATTACCTCATTTTACTACTACACAACTGACACACATAGAATATTTGTAATAATATATGTCACTACAATATTCATATTAAATACATTCTGTACATAACTTGTAATTTAAATTGATTGTGATTCCTGGTTCCCTTGTAGTTGAATCAGGACACATATTCATTCATGCCAGTAATGAATACATATTGTTATTTGAAAAGTTACGAGTGACTTCTTTAAGATATTCTCATAGAGTGTTATATGTATGTGAGTGTCACAGTGTTGTTAAGAGTAGTGGATTAAATTAAATTGTTTATCTGTCTGTTGTTGTGACTTACACTTCATCATACACATACCCTAGACACATAACGTAGTCATCACACTATTCCAGAATAATTCTGACTGAGATATATAGATATGTGGTAGCAAGTAAGGTTATATATAATACACTACTCTTATTAGATATATATATACCTTCACAGCTGATCTCAGTCAGTACACTAAGTCCCCTATAAATATTTATAACATCCCACTTCACCACATATATTGGGGTCTCGCTCTTGGGATTTTGAATCTTTCCCTATTAAAAATATTGGGGGTAATTCACTTCAGGGAATATAAGAATTAAAAGGTATCCTTGGGTGGAATTAAATAAGGTTGAGCTCACGGTGCCTGTGTTGTCCATTAGAGATTGAATTGTTGGTTAGACATTGTATAAATTTACATAATAGACAATGGCGGACCTGGCCAAATTTCGATCTGCTGCGGTTCAGACTGCAAAAGAGTTAGGATTAGATGGGCAAGTTATGGTTGCCTATGTCACGACGGAATGTGACAAATTTATTGAACGTGAAGAAAGAAGGTTTGAAGCCGAAAGAAAGTTAGAGGCTGACAAGGAAATTAAGAAGTTACAGTTTGAAGCTGAGGCTGAGACTAAGAGGTTGCAGATTGAGGCTGAGGCTAAGAAATTGGAGGCAGAAAGAGAAGACAAAAGATTAGCTGCAGAAGAGAGGAAATTAGCTGCAGAAAGGGAAGCAGAAGATAAAAGATTACAAAGGGAACATGAGTTACGACTAAGGGAGTTTGAGTTTCAAGGCCATGCTCCTGAAAATTGTGCCAGTCCCTTTGCCTCTGATGCTACGGTTACTCAAGGAGCCTCAACCTCAGCTATGAATTTTCATTTAGATCATTTTGTTGAGAAAGACGATGATATAGAGAGCTACCTAAATAGGTATGAACTATTAGCTACCACGTATGGGTTAGAGAGAGAAAAGGTGGAGCTTAAAGTTATCTCAGGGACTTCGTGGGGCAGCTTATGAAGTTTTTGCAAAAATGAGCAGAGGTGATCAGGAAAATTATGACATGCTAAAGCAGGCTCTTTTGTTAAGGTATGAAAAGAATGCAGAATTTTATAGGAAAAAATTTAGGAATGCTAAACTACTGTCAGGTGAAACATATCACCAGTTCTCTGCACGAATAGAGACATACTTGGAGAAATGGACTTCTCTGGGGAAAACCCAAGATCTTAAGGAAATGGTCCTTATAGAGCAACTAAGAGAGTCCATGGCTCCAGACCTGAGAAAGTTTCTCATGGAACAAGGTGCAGAGAGGCTGGGTGAGTTGCTAAATGTTGCTGAAAGGTATCAAGCAGCTCAAGCAGAGGTAACAGGTAATAAAAAGAAACAGGTGGACAACTTTAGGGCACCACAGAACTTTAATAAATTTGATCCTAAGGATCAAAATAAAGGTAAGCACCAATTTGATAGGCCACGGTATGAAAATAAAAATAAATTCCCACAATTCGATGAAAGGAAATATAATGAAAGAAAATCTTTCAACCAAGGAAAAAGGTGGTGTAAGAATTGTCAGATGGACAATCATGACACTGACCGTTGCAGAAGGAAACCTGTGTATATGGCAACCCTTCAGGTCAGGTCGACCTCAAGACAGGAGGAGGATATTATGTTAGATACCACTCCAGAAGAGATGAGGAAGGCACAGGCTGGAGATAAAACACTCAAGCCTTGTTTCAGAAAATTGTCAACTTGTCATACAACTCCAGGCAAGGGAGATTTCTACATGAAAAACAAGTTGATGTATAGGAAGACTGGAGCTAGATCCAATGGTCACGGACAGCTGGTTCTTCCAAAGAGATATAGGACAGAATTAATAAGGAGCCTACATGTGAAACCAGATGGGGACCATGAGAAGATAGGTACCATCATTCAAAAGGTGGCTCACAATTATTATTGGCCCAAAGCAAGATGGGACATTGAAAATTTTGTAGAAAGGTGTAGTATAGCACATGAGGGAACACCCACAAGTGGGAACATGGATCAGGACCTGGACACGCCATGGGGCAAAATCAGGCCTGATAATAAAAGGAAAAATAAATTTGATAAAGTGGACCAAATGGAATGGGAAGCCCCTTTTCACGGACAAGCTTCACTTAACTGTTTTACAATGGCCACTATGCGGAGAGTACAAACAGATGTCTTACCCCAGGATAAGCCGACAATCCCTCAATCGGACTTAAACCAACTGGAGGAAGAAGATGTAGGGAGGAAATCTCTCATCAAGAATTTTAGGTGGGGAGACAGCCCCAAGAGAAAAATTGGTAGCGGTCGTTTTGTGCATGAAAATTCTGGGAAGAAAAATCATCACTATAAAGCTTCGAGTGGAAGAGACCATACCGGTGCATGGACAAATAGGTCCACACAATTAAAGGTCCATATGTAGCTTTGTTAAGAACGTGGACTGATGAAAAGGCAGAGGAAAACATTACATCTTCATACCAATATGTGAATGAGCTGACCACTCGGTTGAAAACTGGCTGGAAACTTGCCAATGAAAATTTGAAACAAGCCAGGAAGAAACATGCTGCCTATTATAACAGGAAGGCGAAAGACAGAAATTTGGCTGTGGGAGAGAAGGTACTGCTTCTTTTGCCCGGGAGTCAGAATAAGTTACAAATTGGATGGCAGGGTCCATATACAGTTCTAGAGAAGGTGTCTAGGACAAATTATAAGATAGATAAGAAGGGGAAAGAAAAAATCTATCATGTGAATCTCCTGAAGAAATATTTGGAAAGAGAACATCAGGAAGAGACACACTTGTTGACCTTGTCCATCGCCATGGAGATGAAAAAGGAACCACTTTCATCATTTGAATATCCATTACACCCCTGTGAGACAGCAGCACAGGTGAAAATCAGTACACATTTAACGAAAACTCAGAAAGAGAGAGTGCAACAGGTTCTAAATAATCATGCAGAGGTGTTAACAGACCGACCAGGGCATACAAACCTATTGGAATATGATATATGAAACTGATAGACCCCACACCTGTCTGTATGAAACCATATTCGATTCCGTTTGCTAAGGAGAAAGCTTTGAAGGAAGAGATAGACTATCTGTTGAAGGAAGGAATTATTTCGCACAGTGAGTCTTCGTATAGTTCCGGTGTTGTACTTTTAAGGAAGCCCTCTGGAGAACATAGACTCTGTATAGATTACAGGAGACTGAACGCTATTACAGAAGGACAGGTGGATCCATTGCCGGATACAAATCAGCTGTTTGCCAGACTAAATAAAGCTAAATATTTCTCAAAAGTGGATCTGAGTAAAGGATACTATCAGATTCCAGTAAAGCCTGAGGCTAGACCATACTTAGCTTTTAGTACCTCAGAAGGACACTATGAGTTTAATAGATTGCCATTTGGATTGAAGAATGCGCCTAGTGTCTTCTCTAGAATGATGAGAAAATTATTGGATCCTCTGAATAATCCCTGTATAACAAATTTTATGGATGATATCCTTATAGCAACAGAAACATTTGAGGAACACATTGACTCTCTGAACATGCTGTTTGATCGACTTAGGGAGGCAAATTTAACAGCCCGACCAACCAAATGTTGCGTTGGATGTAAAGAATTGGAATTTTTGGGACACACAGTTTATCAGGGAAACATGACCCCTGACCCAAAGAATTTAGAGAAACTACAGAAAGCCCCGAGACCACAAACCAAGAAGGACGTGAGATCCTTTGTCTCATTATGTGGTTTCTACCAGAAGTATATCAAAAACTTTAATTCCATATGTGCACCTTTAACGGAATTGACACGTAAAGGACATCCAGATCGCATTACATGGACACCACAATGTGAAATGACTTACCAAGAACTGAAGGAAAAGCTCACAAGTAAACCCATTTTGAAATTACCTGACTTAAGTCAAGAATTCATTGTAAGGACGGATGCAAGTAATATTGGGTTAGGTGCAACTCTACTACAGAAATCAGATGCCTTGGATGGGGAATTAAGCCCAGTGGCATATGCTAACAGAAAGTTGAATAAAGCTGAAATCAACTACTCAACTAGCGAAAAAGAATGTCTTGCAGTAATATGGGCGATAAAGAAATTCAATATTTATCTATATGGGAAGGCATTTAAGTTGCAAACAGATCACAAACCGTTATCGTTTCTAGCACAGGCTAAGCATGAGAACTCCAGGTTACTCCGATGGTCTTTACTTTTGGCTCCATATAATTTTAGCATTGAGTATATATCTGGAAAAACCAATTTGGGAGCGGATTTTTTAAGCCGCCATCCGTGTGATGAGAATCACCGTAAACCCCAGAAATAATAATGAATTTCTCTATGTGTATATAGAATAAAGGACTGACATATAATGTCTGTTTTAAGAGGGGAGGTGTCGTGGAATATTCTAATCCACATATATAAATTATCAAGTAAATATAAAGCCTAATAAATACATATAATAAATAAAGGAAGAAGAATGGTAAAGAACAGTGCTGTCACAATGACTGTACTCGAAATCCCCCTTGTTTTATGCTTCGTCTGCAAATTGTAACGCTTTCACGTTGATAGTAAAAGCTTACTGTATTATTACCCGCTTTCTTCAATGAAACGTGTGCTGCATTTCTAAGAAAAACATTGAGAGGCCCTGCGTAATGACCTAAATTAATCCTAACATTAATTATATTACGTTACCAAAACGAACGAACAGATGGACTCAAATATAGAGAGAGAGAGGGGCGAATAAAATCGGGAACGCATGCAACACGCGTCGCGCGATACACAAATGCTGCCATCACGCGTGTAAGTCTACATGCACTAATTGTTTTTCAGACGGACAGTGATAAAATACACTACCCTTTCCCAGAGTTAGGTTTATAAATCATAAAAAACTCTTATTAGGAAAGACAACATTAGATGGGTTTACGGTTGAAAACATAACAGTACCCAGACAGCACATCTTCGAAACAGGAGGTAGAAAATACATATTTTGAACGCAGCCACGTAGCTCTTTCAAATTGGTATATTTGGGTTCCTTAGGGCTTGCTGACAAATAATATGTAAAACGTTACGCAAATAGTCCAGGAATTAATAAATTATACCCAAAATAAAATAGTGAGGATGCCTGACAGCATGGAATCATTTCTGCTCATAAAATTTTTTTTTATAACGTGTTTGAAAAAACCTTACGTTACATAAATAGCCTACCATGTAAACTCCCAATTGATTGGAGCGCAACAAATGAAAGCCTAACCACGATTGGTCGGACTATAAATACTATCTTTCGTTGTTAGGGGAAACGGGGAAAGGTAACATTTTTTCAAACACTTGTCGAAACGGGGCCTCATTGGCTAGACTCGCTGGATATAATCACTTGGGAGCGTTAGTTCGAAACCACTTGTTTAAATAAGCTTGATAAAGCATCAGTGCGTTGAAGCCAGCTCACAATTTTGCTAAAATAAAAGCCTGGAACATAAGCAGATGGAAATTTGTGCCAGTAATTGTGCCAGAATTCATTGCTAATCAACGTATCTGTGTTTATTTCCATGAAATTGTGGTAAGCTTGAACCATTCAGTATCTTTTAATGAAAATTGAATGTAAATTGTTAATTTATGCCTGTATATATATATGTGTAGTTCAGTGGCAAACAAGAGATAAAGCCTATAATGCTCCAGCCTGAACAGAGGGTGTCGGAGGGAAGTCAAACGGCATGGAATGGCCAAACAGTACACTGACACCTAGATGATTGACTAGAAAGAAATAATGCTGGAATTGCAGAGGCGTAGTAACCATTAAGGAGGTTAATGCTGGTATAAAGTACTTCAGAATGAAGCTGATAGTTGGCCTAACGCTCTGAACTCAATGTTTGTGCTGTATTGTGATCAGTGTAAAAGAGAGTATAAGTTAGTTATGAAGTAGAAGGTACATCCTTCTTGATTTCGGGGACAGTGGTCTTGATGGTAGTGAGCAGCACCTAGTCAGAGCTTTGCTGAATCCTGAGTCGGACAGCATACTCCTTGGTCTTTTTAGCTATCAGTGAGGTGTCTCCTGAACCCAGAGGAGAATTCGAGCAGAGGAGTCCTTTCCTGCCGCCATCACGCCAGATAAGCGAATTGGCCAGCTGAGCTCAACATTATGTCCCCTCATCTTGAAATGACTTTATAAAAATAACACCCAGATGGGAAATTAATTGTCTTAATATCAGGAACTGAGAACATCTCCAATACTAGTTTCCTTAAGACAAACTATTGAAGTCATGATGACAAATACCAACAGAGCTTGAACAAAACAAAACCAGTATTACCTCATTTTACTACTACACAACTGACACACATAGAATATTTGTAATAATATATGTCACTACAATATTCATATTAAATACATTCTGTACATAACTTGTAATTTAAATTGATTGTGATTCCTGGTTCCCTTGTAGTTGAATCAGGACACATATTCATTCATGCCAGTAATGAATACATATTGTTATTTGAAAAGTTACGAGTAACTTCTTTAAGATATTCTCATAGAGTGTTATATGTATGTGAGTGTCACAGTGTTGTTAAGAGTAGTGGATTAAATTAAATTGTTTATCTGTCTGTTGTTGTGACTTACACTTCATCATACACATACCCTAGACACATAACGTAGTCATCACACTATTCCAGAATAATTCTGACTGAGATATATAGATATGTGGTAGCAAGTAAGGTTATATATAATACACTACTCTTATTAGATATATATATACCTTCACAGCTGATCTCAGTCAGTACACTAAGTCCCCTATAAATATTTATAACATCCCACTTCACCACACTGATGAACCAAATCCATGAGATGTAGAATCGTACCAACATCTTGACAGCGGTATAAACAGCATTCGATGGACCAACAGTGACGCCAACGTAAGGATACAAAGAGCAAGATGAGAATTCACCTGTGGTAAAGTGGGATGTTATAAATATTTATAGGGGACTTAGTGTACTGACTGAGATCAGCTGTGAAGGTATCTGTATCTAATACGTGTGGTGTATTACAGATGACCTTACTTGCTACCACATTTATACCTCAGTCAGAATTATTCTGGAATATTATGATGACTACGTTAAATGTCTAGGGTTATGAAAATGATGAAGTGTAAGTCACAACAACAACAGACAGATAAACGATTTAATTTATTCCACAACACTTTACAACACTGTGACACTCACACACATATAACACTCTATAAGACTATCTTAAATGAGTCAAGTGTTTAAGTTTAAAAATATATGTATTAATTCTTTCAATAATGGGTATCCTGATTCAACTACACAGTGAACCAGGAATCACAATCAAATATAATTACAAGTAATATGTACACAGTTTATATATATGAACTTTGTATTGACATATTTTATTATTATTATTCTATGTGTGTAATTTGTGCAGTAGTAATATGAGTGTTAACGTCGAAAAAGGGCTGTTATATACAGTGGTGATAAATTATATCCCAGGGTCTAATTGATAAAGTTCTGTTGATGTATATTTGGTAAAGTATCTCTCTGTTGAAGTGATTAGACTGTTGTAGGACATGCGCCCACACAGAGCAGATGATAAATAGGTTAGCTCTGTATTGTCCCTGTGTATACAGTCTGTAGTGAGTGGTATGAAGGGTACAGTCACTCACCCTGTACTGTCAAGCATAGATCAACGAATCAGACTAGTGTTCATTTCCAATTGACAGCACATCATTTATTTACACAGCAACATCAATCCGATACGATACACTACACAGGTACAACAAGATACACAAAAATCAATAATAATCAATTGCGCAGAACGTAACAGCTGTTCAGTATGATGTAAACCCTGTTTACATCTCAGTTCTAATGTTACATCAGTAAATTCACCAGAACGACTGCTGACACTGCAGTTACAAAACGCCACCCAGGCTTAGATCTATATATATTCGCAGTTCTAATGTTCCACCAGAACGACTGCTGACACTGCAGTTACAAAACGCCACCCAGGCTTAGATCTATATATATTCGCAGTTCTAATGTTCCACCAGAACGACTGCTGACACTGCAGTTACAAAACGCCACCCAGGCTTAGATCTATATATACTCAAAAGACTGTCCTCTCTGTAGTCTATAAGTAATCTGGCCTACACAACTCCTGGCCTTATAATCTCTTTAATAACTCTGATATCTGTTCATGGATCCTTAAATCTATATATACTCAAAAGACTGTCCGCTCTGTAGTCTATAAGTAATCTGGCCTACACAACTCCTGGCCTTATAATCTCTTTAATAACTCTGATATCTGTTCATGGATCCTTAAATCTATATATACTCAAAAGACTGTCCGCTCTGTAGTCTATAAGTAATCTGGCCTACACAACTCCTGGCCTTATAATCTCCAGAAAACTCTCCCTCCATAAGGAACAATGGCCTTACTATCTCCTAGCGCCGTTCCTGCACAATAGAAATCTATCAGGGAGATAAATATGATCCAAAACATCGGCCTGTAGACACCAAGGCCTCAGAACATGTCCTTAACATAAAGTACACCTTATTCTTCCCTTATCACATCTTATCTGCAGATTTATCACATCTTATCGGCAGATAAACACACCTAAATAGGCAAGTACTAGTACACCTCGAAAAATGGCCAAATATCGTTCCCTTACACTACCCTTGGGAACACACACAAGATACAGGGCTGACTCCAGTCAACCGCCCAACTTAGACTCCCACGGGATGACACAACTCCCGCACAAACAGACACCGGACTCGGCTGTTCACGGACTCCCCGTGAGCTATTCACAGCCGGCCGAAACCAGTACAGAATAACTACATGACCAGCGCTCACACGCTTTCTGTACACTCTGTTTTCTAACATATAAATGTTTAAACAACTCACAATTAAACCAGCTAACAAGTGCGACAACCCTGAATTCACACTGTATAATCAGTATAGTACGTATCATTCCCCTTTGACCTTAACAGTTACCACCCGGTCCGGAGAAAAAAATGATTTATCATTTTTTTTTGAAAAAACTACATCACCGACAAATGAGGGGTCGGCTAAGCTCTAATATATGCTTACAACAATAGCCTTATGATAAGGTCAAAATAATACATCGCCAAATAATAAAGCAAGTGTACAATAAACAAATTACCCATAATAATCTGCTAAATACACCGAAATAATCATTTACAAACAAAGTTAGGTATTATTACTGTAGACCAAACATGACACAATAAATAGAAAGTAAAGTCAAGATCAAACAAAAGAAGCATGATCAGCACAGAAAATCAACAAAGAAATCGAAATAGGAAGAAAGATCCATAATACCTAATAGTAATAATTAAGCTAATCAATTCCTTGCATGAAATACATAGAACTGTCACCAATAGTTACATATACTAATCCATATTACAATACAAACATTACAAAGGATGGAAGTATAAGAAGTGTAAGAAGTGAACGTATACAACTAGTATCAAGTAACATTCAGATGAAACATGGAAGCATAACCAAAGTATAGACCGCTTCCAAAGAAATGTAGTGAAACGAAGAATCATCCGGAAAGGAAGAAGGAAATACAAAATAATGAATGCATAGAAAAACGACAACAATACATCCCAACAACAATCCAAGTAACTAACGCATAATAAATAATTTAGTCAAATTACAAAACTTATTCATAACTAAAATGATTTATCACAGGTATCACACAAAAAAGTGCGATATATAAAAATATCACAATCTAAAAAAAAAATATTATTATCAACATATATTATTACACCTTATTAAGCGCCTTGGCGCAGAAAAAATATAACAATGTCAAAGAAAAATACATGTCCCTAAAAAATTACAATACAAAAAAGTTTCTTAAAGCTAAGTTAAATAAAAAATAGTATGTTAATTTTTTCTAGATTAAATCTATAACTAATATACCAAAATGAAATCATCTTTAACCAAATGAATGACATCTAACAAAAAAGAATTCCAATTCTTAAGTAGACTCATAATAAACACATACTAGTTTAAACAGAATTCAGCAGAAAAAAGCACATGGCAAAAAAAATACCAGAAACCAATGTTTCAACATATGTTTACAAATACAAATACAAAAACATAAATAACACATACAAGTTTAGTTTCAAAATTACATTTCACAACACAATAGTTACTGCATATAACCTCTGTATATGGTAATATATTAATTAGACATAGCACCAGAATAAAAGAAAAAAAAAAAAATTAATGAATAACAAGACTCTCTGACACAACTAACGCATATTCGTTGCTAAAGAGTTTGTGCATAGGGCTGGCAATCTCATCAAATCCAAAATTTTCCTAAGAACCAACGCTGCAAAACATATCAATGTTTGATGAATCAACTATCATTGCTTCAACTTCACAACGTAGCACCTATGGTCATACATAATATGGTCTAAGTGGAATAGTCTTCCGACTAGCGTATGAAAAAATCACAAATCCACAATCTCATTACAAAAACTAAAGATAAGTCACTACAAAGTGATATGTCATAATTTCATTGCAATCATAACACATGCAATGTTTATTAACAAAACAATCATGTAAATAATGACAGAGTCATAACAGTGCATACATATGAACATACACAATACCTAAGACATTATGTAATGTAAGTTACTATACAATACAGTAATTCATTAACCAAAAATAAATTAAGTGTAAAAAACACTATAGCAATCTTAAACTAACTCCTAAACCAACAAAAAAAAAAATAGGTCACAAATCCGCGGTCCTCGATAGTATTCTGTAAAACCGCACGGGGCGATGTCATACAACACCGGGTCAACAGGCTGGCTGGGTTGCGCTTGACTAGACACCTGGTCACAGGTTGACCCACATTCCTCTCACAGTAAAAAATAACTTCGGTGCGAAGATTCTTAACAAGCCGAATACTGTGGGAAAATATAAATGAAAATGTCTATTTCAATCAACTTGTGAGATTTATTGAAGTAAAACAGAAAATTAGTCTTACATTTACCCAAACGTGTGGCAGTGAAAACGTCTGGTTTCTATATGATGCCATCATTTCCTCGTCACACAGCAGATAACACAGAAGGATAAGACATCCTGACAGAAATGAAGGTCATTACAACAGTAGGCTGAAATAAAATCCTACTTACACACAACAAGATATTCTCTCGAACTCAAAATGCATAACAAGCAGTAGTATTTGAAACAATACCCTTACTGTTACCTTGTTTATAACCAAGTTTGTTCTTTTGTTGTGCAACATTACTATGATTAGTATTTCTACTTCTATAAAAATATCTAACCGATGGATTTTGTTGTGTTCTAGAATCATCGTTATAAGGCTGATAACCTTTATTGTAGTTATTTCTTTCACCAAAACTGTTTTTATTCTCCTTTGTAACAATATTCTTACTAAATTGATCAGTACCAGTGATAACAAAATTCTTATGGTTATCAACATGTTGAGTTTTATTTTGGGTACAAGTCTTACTAATAGCTTTGTCCCTTATTATCTGTTTATTAGTATTTCCATAATCAGAATAATGGTTGGTCTTTTTAGATCTGCCTTGAAATTTATCTCCATTTTTTTTTGCAATCTATAGAACTGACTGTTATAGCAGAATTATCTTTGCTGGCCTGACGCCACGAGTCAGTAATGTTACCAGAAGTAGTACATGGGAAATTGTATTTGCCACGTAGTGATCTCTGTCCATCATGTTCGACTTTCGTCTCAGCTTGTGTAAAGGGCTGGCTTCTTGCTTGTTTTATTTGGTGATAAACATTCTGTCTACCTTTGTCAACATTGACAGTAGACAAACCCTTAATACCTAAAACCACATCTACCAAACCATAAACTCTATTTCTCAGATCACTAATCTCAGCATTTCTAAGTGAGATGTCTTCAGTTTGTTTCTTAATTAAGTTATTAGATGTTAAAACCTTACTCTTCTCCTCCATGAGTAATTTCTCAGTATCAGTCATTTCCTCTTTCTTAAACGACAACTCCTTTACTCTCTTTTCTACATCCTTTTCTTTATTAGTCCTCAACTGCTCCAAGTCCACCTTAAGTTCCTCAGTGTCACTATCATGGCTATTTACTAGCTCATTAACCTTCTCCGGAACTATAACATTCTTCTCCTCAAGTTTATCAAAACAAACATCATGAAGCATCTCTATGTATAATTTTTCTCGCTCATTGGTCTCCACTTTCAACTTGTTGTACATCTGTTTATTTTCTTGGATTTCTTGAGTGAGATTTCTAACTACGCCCTGCTTATTCTTTATCTGAACTTCCAAGTCTTTCACTCTAATGCACGCAGAGTCTAATGCTGTTTTTACACTAGCAAGCTCCAAGTTTGATTTCTGTAACTCACTTGTGAGCCTAGACACTGTTTCTTGAAGTTTATTCTTTTCAGCACTATCCTGTAAAAACTTATCTCTTTCCTGTAGAGAACTCTGTTTGTTTACTCTTGTTTGTTTCTCATTCTTCAATTCCCTTTTTTGCACGTCAGAAACACCGTTGTGGATTATTTTGGATATACCTTGCACAATCTGTCTGTGTTCAACCTTCCTATACTGATACACAAACACACGAAGGTGCTGTATCAACTCCACCAAATCTTTAGCCATTATCAAATTATGATCAAACCGAAAATTATCTTCAGCAAACAACTCTAAGGATCTAGACGCATTCATCAAAAAATCGTCCAACACCCATGCTTCAAGTCGTGAGCCTCTCAATCGTTCATTATCCCTACCATCTACTAATGCAAACCTCAACATAGGCCTCATATCGCCTGGATTAATGTCACAATCCATGGTGATTCAATCGTTGAATGTACTATATTTTTAGATCACTTATAATTCTAATAAGTTTATGTTACATAGCAATCAATCAATTATGCACTAAATCCTATATTAAGAAGACTTGATAGCATACATACATAAACACAGTTTCCACAACAACGAACACCACTTATCTTGCAAATAGCAAAAACGTCCTTCTTTTCCCGTTACAATCGATGGGCATCAGATGACACACCACAAGCAGACTCCCATGTCAACTCTCACTCCACCTTGACACAGCATGCTATGTTGTCGTAGACAGCACAGGAAACTGGAAATAGTATGCCATGTGATCGTACACAGCACAGGAAACTGGAAACAGTGCAAGTTACCCACTTGTTCCCTCTGTCGTCGCGAAGGTACACTGTCTGTCACTCTTGTTGGAAAGAGTTACGTGATATTTCGAACTTGCATATAAAACTGGAACATACTGCAATTCTCATAATGCAGATATCGCTGATGATGACGAATCAGGACAGGTCGCCATAACCATGTCAAAGTTTACTTGAAAATTTCCCTCCGAAACGTAGAACTGGAAACGTTGCGGAAATGTCATATGGAGGCATGTAAACACAAGACGCATCATCGTGTCACCGATTACAGGTCATGAGTGACACACCACTGTCTGTGTATAGTAGAGGCGTTGCCGATTACAGGTCACGATCGACACAAAAACTGTAGAAGATTCGCCTTTGTTTCTTAACAATGTAGAAGTAAGAAAAGGTGTTCTAAATCCAAGCCACGCCCACAGCTACCGTGGCCAATGCGAGAACTTCTTAGTACTTTACGCCACACACAGGGCACACTCTTAAACAGGTCAAAGTTCCGTAGAAACAATCTTACAACGCGAAATCATGGGTCTAACGCCCGTAAGGTTGGCCCACCAAATGTTATCGTTGAAAAAGGGTGGGATATATAACAAATGGTGGTGAAGTCTATCACCGTGGTCTAATTGATAAAGTTCTGTTGATGTATATTTGGTAAAGTATCTCTCTGTGGAAGTGATTAGACTGTTGTAGGACATGCGCCCACACAGAGCAGATGATAAATAGGTTAGCTCTGTATTGTCCCTGTGTATACAGTCTGTAGTGAGTGGTATGAAGGGTACAGTCACTCACCCTGTACTGTCAAGCATAGATCAACGAATCAGACTAGTTTTCATTTCCAATTGACAGCACATCATTTATTTACACAGCAACATCAATCCGATACGATACACTACACAGGTACAACAGAATACACAAAAATCAATAATAATCAATTGCGCAGAACGTAACAGCTGTTCAGTACGATTTTAAACCCTGTTTACATCTCAGTTCTAATGTTACATCAGTAAATTCACCAGAACGACTGCTGACACTGCAGTTACAAAACGCCACCCAGGCTTAGATCTATATATACTTCGCAGTTTCTAAATGTTCCACCAGAACGACTGCTGACACTGCAGTTATACAAAACGCCACCCAGGCTTAGATCTATATATATTCCGCA